>CM043021.1:8731048-8940413 GCA_023690525.1 Holotrichia oblita
TATGTGGTTCCAGGAAGATGGCGCTACATGTCACACTGCTCATGAAACTATCGCCATACTGCAAGAAAAGTTTGGAGACAGGATAATTTCAAGAAATTCAATTCCCTAGCCTTCAAGAAGCTGTGATTTGTCTCCTTTCAATTACTTTTGTGGGGTTGTTTAAAATCTAAGGTTTATGCAAGCACGCCACAAACACTTGACTTGAACACTTTAAGATTGGACATTGGACGCTGCATTCGTGAGATTACGCCCGAATTATTGCACAAAGTCGTTGAAAATTGGATTCGTCGAATTCACTCGTGTACACGAAGCCGAGGTGGACATTTAAACGAAGTGCTATTCAAAACATAAACGTTATCGATTATGCTATGAGATAATATAAAAAGTGTCATATAAAAGAAGTCATTTCTATTTTATTTCATTTTACAATCATATCGTTCTTATTGGAAAACCCTGTAGTTCTTGCTTTCTTTATCAAGCTTCTATCTATGCTTTCAGCAACGTCAACGTGGTTGAACTGAAGATGGTAAAATTAACTGAATTCTTTTCTTGTTGAATAGCAAAAGTCAATCTTTCTGAATTGGATGATTACTAAAGACCGCAAGTGTGGTTCGGTAGCAGAATTAATGAAAACTCAGATATAATACACAACCATACGTTATTAGTAAACAAAAACGAACAACGAAAACATTTTCACCAACTTTCGACATTTTAAATGCGTTGCAACCGAATTATAGGTACGCGTATTTACAATGCATGATCATGCAACAATACCGTACGATGACTGCCTACAAACTACATATTTCACTGCCACTGGAACCGAACCAATTCTTGCGTTCTTTAATGATTATATTTATTCATTATATGTACACTAACATATGATAACAGTTTCCAAAATCATTTACAGGATAAAATTGAAAAAATTAAAGATTCTTTGGACGAGTTTGAAAAACGTGAACCAACACATGATCTTCAGAAGAATTAAACAGGACGAAAGCAGATCTACCAAGTGGAGCTTCAAGAGGATGTCAGCAGAAGGGGACCTTCAAAGATTACAGATGATGTTGCAGGAGAAAAGATGCCCAAATACAAGGTCTAATTTATAGACTTTACATTGATAATTTTTTAAATTGATGTTTGTTTAAATGATGTTTCTAATGTATTATATATTAATCGTAGAAATTGCAAGAGAAATACGATATGCAATCTAGGAGTGTCACCAGTTTGGAAGAACGTTGCGTATCCTTAAAATCCACAATAGACCAGATGAACATGTCTTTTAGAAACATCTGCCGGCGAATCGGAACTCAAAGCTGAAATCAAACGTTACACAGATCTTTAATGGACGCTAGCGCATCTTCGCAAAGCGGTGTCGAAAAATTGAAGCACGTAAGTTTTCAATACAACAAATTTGATCGAATTATCTTGAACCGGATTTTTAGGTGCAAAAATCTTTAGCTAATTGCGAAAACGAAAGGAGGGTCATGTCGAACGCATGGAAACGTGTCAATCAGTGGCCCGAACTTGGGAGAAACAACCAAATCCTACAAGATCAAATAGCACGTTTGAATAACGAATTGGCCAATAATGAAGTCCAAAAATCAGCTTTAGAATCTCAATTAAGAATGTCTCAATGGCCTGCCGAGCCCATCGCCACATCACGATGAAGAATTAATGCGGCAATTGCAATCAACGCAAAAGGAAGCGCAGCGAGCTCAGAGAAAAGTTGATTCTTTAACTAATAAGGTAATTTTAATTAAAATTGTCGAATTTTGTATTTAACGTGGATTTTTACAGATGCGACAGATGGAAACAGAAAAACGCAATTTAGAACGTACGGTCGCTAAATCCCAATCCCAATCTAGCTCAATCCATTAATCGAAGTAAATCGTACGAGACCTGAAAAATACGAATTAGAGACCATGAGTAGTACAGACAGGGACACCACACGTTTAGAACAAGAGAATCGCGATTTAAAAATGAAAATAGCTCGTTTAGAGAACGAATTAAGCGAGAGGGAATCCGAATTAGCGAGATTAAAATCTCAAAAGGCCCGTTCCGAGTGCGTTGGATTCGAAATTCGATAGGGCTGAGATCCGAAAGGTATCGTGCAGCTCAATTACAAGCTGAGAGATTGTTGGAAGCGAGAGAGCAAAGTCATCGTCAGCAAGTTACAAGATTAGAAAATCAGGTATTTATTTCTACGATGTTTTATGAAAATAATTTAATTTCCTCTTCTCCTCCCCCACCACTAAGGTGACCCTACTCAGAGAACAATTAAATCAGGAGATTAAACGACGTCAGCAGTACGTTCTTAGAAGTACTAGAGCTGGAAGGGAGATGCAGCAATTGCGTCAAGCTTTAGGCGATTCTCTACGTACAGTTTCTCAAGATCCTTCTTTAGATGCTCTTTTACTCGAACACGAAGCTAGGAAACTCGATACTACACTATCGACCACTGCCAGTTTACCTCCAGGCTTATCAAGTTACGACAGGCGTTCGACGACACCACAACCCCATAAATGAACAACAGATTGAAACAAAATAATTTTTTTACAATTTGACCGATAGCAGAATGATAGATTGAGATTTAGATTTGTTTAAAAGAATAGATGATATTAAAGGCGATAGACGTATTAAAAAGTGCCACTTCTGAAATTAAAATGTGTTCAATTCAACCATGACAAAAAAAAGAAAACAAAGATAAACGTTTTTCTTTTTAAAATAAATCTCTCACGATATAGTAAATGAAGCACGAAATAAAAAATAAAACATACTCTACTTATTTAACATTTTCCGAAATTATTCACGAAAAAAACACTGCCATTTATTGAATTATTTTGGTACAATGGAAAATTTTAAGATTAAACAAAATTATAGATTACATAATAATCAATTTAAAGTTGTCATGTCCTTTTATTAGATGGTCGGCAAATTTTGGTAATATTTAAGAGTTATCACTAATCAGTATTATATCCTAATTGTAACTAAATGATTTACGACTTGTTTTTAATTTTGGATTAATGTTTCTGTTGTTATATTAATATATATGTATGTCTGTATTGGATCTTACAAATTTTGTAGGTTATATCTAAAAACACTGTGCTTAAATAGTGTACGAAGTAAATGCAAGAATAAACATTTTAAACCAAGAAATTGTTGTTGTTTTTTTTATTAGGATTAGATACGATTTCGTTTATAAGTTACTATTTTTTGCTACTATTTACACATAGGTGTGCTGATGAGTCTTTATAAGTCTGAACATGTCCACACATAGTGGTTATTAGGAAGAAATTTCTGCTTTGGTAAGCGAAGGCTTAACTGTAAAAAGATCATTACATTAGGTCCAAAAATTTCTTAACCAAAGCGATCTAAAACAAGATGGATAAATAGGCAACAAACAAGGTGAAGATTAGAGGGATGGGAGTATATCCAGGGAGGTGGCCTACATGGAAAAGCCAAGACGGTAGCAACAGAAGAGACTAGGCATAGCAATCAAACTGGAATCACAAGGTACATACCTACCGAAGATGGACTCATTAATTAATACCTGATATTCAATGCCCATACTGCAATGACATCGATGACGCAGTACATACTCTCGTTGTATACGACAAGTGGACAGAGAGTCTGGTCATCAGAACAAGAATGATTGAGAAGTTTACGAGGAGCTGAGGAACCTAAAAATATAGACAACATCTGCACCGAAGTAATGTGGAGGAAGGAAGGAAAATTACAGAAGAAGACACAAGTTTCATTTACAATTGCGATGACATCTCATTTTTGAATACTCTTCTAAAACTGTGACAGCTTTAACATTCACCCACAGGAAAACCACAACGAAATAAGGTTGCCTTTCAAATTAAGTATAATTATTGGTCAAAAACAGTGCTCACTCCTTTAAAGGAGATTAGAATAGTCTTGTTGAATTCAATGGAACTATAGTTATTCGAGAATTCTACTTCCAAGATCGAAAATAATGTTCCTAGGACATCTTGTGATACTACTTGATGTCCTCCATTATGTCTTAAAGTACTTCTCAAAATCAGATTCAACACACAATAATAAACTTTACGAAGTTTTGGTTAGAGATGCACCTCTCTTGAAGATACTAATCAACCTGGGTGTTTAAAGGCTAACTATAAATGTCATGAAATCTACATCAAAATTGATTGGAAAACGGAAAGAACCATATCAGAAGAGAAAGGAAACTTTCTGACATCATCAATAGTAAATATATATATTTTTTTGTTATGTGGAAATCTTTTTATGGATGGCAAGGGCTTAGTTCTAGCACTCATGACAGTGTGGGACTCCCAGTTGGATTGAGAGATAACTCGTATATCTCTCCTGGAGCATCCATGGAACCATCTTTTGTTCGATATTAACCTCACGAATGTCCCGAGCAGCCTATCTTCGTTTTTTCTTTAGTTTACCTGACCATTTTGTTTCATTCTTTCTTCTAATTACTTGGTTCTCATTATCGTGATTATCATTTTATGGAGCTCTTTCCAGTTTTTCTTGGATTCTAGTATAGAATCAAATACTGTGCCGTTATTTCTTTAGCCAGTCGATGCCATGCTTTCTGGCTCTCCAGTATCCACATTCCTCTTCCTCAGCTTTGCCTATTCGCAGATTCGGTATTAACTCATTCGTCCATTGTCTTTTTACAATATTATTGTTTCACCTTTCCTGTCATATGTTTAGAGTACGGCTTTTTGCTTCTGTTTCCTCTAGAGCAAGTTGTAGCTCATTTTCTTTCATCCACTTAGCTATTCGTTTAAGATTTTCATTTGTGTTGATCTTTAAGTTGTGTTTGCTATCGGCAGATACTATTAGTGCCAGATCGTCAGCAAAAGCAATAGTTTTCGATCGTCCCTGCAACTTAATTTCACTACGTTCCAAATTGTTGGTCCCAAAGCAGATCCTTGAGGCACTCCTAATACTTCCACTTTAAGTTTAATCTGCTTGGTAGCTCGTATGTATCTTTCCTTAAGATAGTCCGCAATAATTAATGTTCATTTGTGATATTTGCCTTTTTTAAGAATTAAGTCCCAGCTTGCTGTATTGAATGGATTTTGAACGTCTAGTTACCAGCTCCTTCCAGTCTTTTCTTCTTCAATTACATACATTGCCTGTAAAGTTGACCGTCCTTTTCTGAACCCATACTGGTATTTCGCTAGTCCTCTTTTCCTCTCTATCTCCTCTTCAAGCCTCTGTCTTATCAATATTTCATATAATTTACTAAAGGCATTTATGTAATAGACAAATCAGTCTGTATGCCTTTATCCTACTTGGTTTGCTCTCGTCCTTTGGTATTAAAATAACTTTGGCTTCTTTCCACCACTCAGGGAACGTATTTCATCCATCCCCGGGGCTTTCCCTGACTTCATACTGTCTATTACCTGTTGTAATTCTATTTCAGTGAATTTGGGCACTACAGCTACAATTTTTTTATCATTTCTCGTTGCGTTTATCGATTGTGGTAAAAGCTGTTTCAAAAGCCAACTAAAGGAAATGTGAATCAGAAACAATTAAAAAATCAAATTCAAAATGTTAATCCGAAGATTAAATTGATGAGAACCAACCCTTGTAGGGGATAAGCACTTCTAAGCCTATTAAGAAAAAAGCAGACAGTGATTTCTCTGAAACTGATGATTCTAGTGTAGGTAAATATATTATTCAGGAAGAAACAATGATGATTTAACAGTGACCTCGTCCTCAACTCTAAACCTTCAAGAAGGCTTCGAGAATGTCCTATGGCCGAGTGATATTATTATTATTAAGATTATTATTACTATCACACAAGTGAAATTATTATTCACCGATCAGTGTCACCATAACATAAATTAACGATTTGTTCGCCATTTTTTTTATGTCATGTTGGTTCAAGAGAACATTAAGATTAAGAAGTTTACATAAAATATGAAATTTTTTAAATTTCGGTTCAAAATATTCAATTTTTTCAAAATATTTACGTTAGTAGTAGGTATACAGTTAAAAAAATTATTACCCCAGCTTCCCCTACTAATTGTTTATACTACTGCAATGCAATTTATTAAATATTTTGCCTATTTCGTGCAGTCTTATTTCCTTATTACTCCTTAAAATAGATTCACTTCTTCCATTCAATTTGAATATTTAGCATTATATTAACACAAAGGTGTTAATTTGGCAACAAATTAACCCGTCACATATTGTGGATTTTACTGTAGTAGAGTCACAGAGTTATGATCGTTATGATACATGACATTTGACTATAGTTGAATTCAACATGAATTATTTTCTCTGATTTTGGGTTATCATTCAAATAATATTTTATTTATTAAATATTACAATCATTCGTAATTGATTATTACTTACCTATTCCTGGCAAAATCGAAATTTTAAAATTAGCTCACACGTATCTCCCACAAAAATAAAATCAGACTGAAGTTAGCTAGGATTACATTTTCAAATAATTTGTATTTATGAAGTTATTAAAAATATTATTTGCATGAAAGCAATATGTGAATCTTTTGTATGTGATCTTGATGTACAAACAAATATTTTAAAGAAAAGAATCTCTTCGAATTTCAATAAAAAATTAATTTAGTTTTTAATTTATTGCTATAACGATTAATCAGTACCACCACCTATTGCAAATTAAAATATTGAGGTTTAAATAAGGAATATTTAATTTAATTTAAAATAAAATCCTCGTTTACAATTAATCCCAATATTTTATTAGACATATAAATTTATAAACACAATTAGGTAGATGAAATTACAAAAGTTACAAAAAAAATGGCAATCCACAATAGAGACAGACAGAGAGAGCAAAATTCATATAAAAACTAAATCAATCTACTTTTTGTACGATATACATATAATTACACCGGTAAAATACCGGTTCATTAATCCACAACCAATCCCTTAACGGTTTTAAAAACGCAAAAGGATTTTTTTCAATATCACGTATTACATTCAACTTAAAATTTAGATTAATTAACAAATTTCTATCCCTAATCAGTTCAATTTTTGTAAAAGACGTCAATAATAGTGGAATATCTTTGTAATGTAACAATTTTGGAATGCTATTTTCCCAGGGATTCCCAGGGCTATGTTCGAATTCATGTAAACCGCAATTAAATGCCGCGATGAGATCAGGTTTTGGAATTTTCTTTAAAATATCATGGTATAAATTCGAATGAAAATATATTTCGTAATTCGGAAATTTTTCGAATGTGATGGTTGGATTAGGTCAGGTCCTATTAAATGATATGTTACGTGAGATAAATTCAACCAGTTTGATAATATTCGAGTGATAACCGACCAATTACTTTCTAATTCGAGATTTGAAGCTCCTACGATATGTACGATCAAATTTACCTTATTGAATTTAATCAGATTCAAAGCATATAATAAATTTAACCCCAACGTTATCCGTTCAGCTTTAATAACATTGATCGCAAGATATTCTTGTTTTTCCGATAAAAAATTATGACCCATATCGAGATCTAAACATTTCACATATTTTAAAATATCTCTCGTACACGATATAATATTTGTGTCGATCGGGGTAAACTCAACATCTGGTAATCCTTTTAAATTAATATATTGATCGGTTATCAAACTTAATCGAAGGGAATCGCAATGCTGCTTATGCTTTTCCAAATCTTGAAATTGGTGATCTTTCGAGCAATATGAAACGTTTAGACAATTCGGGCAACAAAATAGGTTTTCTCTTGAAAAACATACAACGCAAACTGGGGAGAATTGATTCATTAATATCTCTTGTGAGTTTAAATCTCTTTTTAGCAAATTTTTTAAGATATGTAGTCTTCCGATTCTGTAATTTGTCCATTCTTCAAAATTATTGATTGTCGGTGAGAATTTTTTAGCGCAGGCTTTTATTGCTTTACACAGGTGTTTGTGCGAGAATTTCCAGTCAGATATCTGATGAAATTTACAGCAGTAGGCTACAATTTTGCAATCCGAGCATCTCCTGATGTTCGGATCAGACTTTAAACAAATCACACATCCATATGGGTAATATATTTGCGAATTATTGAGTACTACCATCATCTACTATCTCAGTATTGTTTATCGACGGAATCTATTAAATGTTTGTTTTAATTTCGCCATAATCGTTTTAATTTAAAACAATTTATGTTTGAGCTTTGTTTGTTGTTGTATTACGAGCACATGGCGTTGATCTTCTTTGTTTCATAATAGAACGTGCCCTTTTTCACTCTTTTTAAAATTATAATCGTAATAAGTAAATAAAATTAAGTCGACATCGAATAAAAACAAGATATAAAAGAAATATATTAAATTTATTTATTAAATTAACAATAATTACACCCCAATTTCCAATACACCTTTCTGAACACATCCCAGGTTGGATTGGTTCATACTCATTTTAGTACAATTGATGACTGATGACAATAAATTTGACACAACTAAACTAACCTTAATTTTTTGTTTTGACAAGTATAAAAATGCAATTAAATTCTATTAAATAAAATTAGATTAGGAAAACATGGAATTGTGTAAAGTTTCTATTTCTTCTTCGCGTTGTTTTGCCCTAATTTTCTCCTTTCTATATTCTTCGTAATCCTCATCGTCTGTTGGAAGTTCATGTCTACATAACGGGCATGAATTTGTCTAAAATTAAATCGATTTAAACCTAATTAAATATTATATTAGCATAATATACCTTCTCTAGCCAAGGTTTTATACATGTATCATGAAAACAATGAAGACAAGGTAATTTCCTAACTGTTTCTCCTATATCGTGTATTTTCAAACAAACCGGGCATTGCTTACCTTTAAAATATCTAACATAAAACATTATCACCTGAAATGGTTAAGATAAATTATACCTTCAGCATCGACAGTTTCTTCTGGTAATTCATCGACTACTTTCTTAGAAGCTGGTGGTGCTAGTTTTTGATTTACCCCTAGTTCCTCGAACATATTATAATCCCTTAATAGTCGAGCTAAATGCAGTAAATGGTTAGGTGTCTCGCCGTCACCTAAAGGCTGCCAGCCCATTTCCTCGAAATAACTTGCCATTCTTAATTATACAAACGCAGAATTTGTTTAAAATCAAATAAAAGCAAGTCATTAAACATAACCTTATTCTGTATGAAACGTCAAATGCAGGTGGTTTTTTGACATTTATTTTGACAGAAAACTGTAAATAAACAAACTTTAAAATTTTGCCTCAGGATGGAGGGTCGCAAAATATGTAGATTTTGCCTTATCGATAAGAATTTTATCGAATATCGTGATATTTTTTCTGAGGTGCCTTCGAATTTTATTGTAGAAGTTCATAATTGCCTTTTAATGCAGGTATATTTATTATAATTTATTTTGATGCTATTAATTTGATTTATAAATCTTTTCGTATAGATTGCACAAAACGATGGCCTTTCAGCATTTGCTTGCCTTGATTGTATACAAAAAATTAATTTATTTGACTCGTTTAAAACAATGTGTTATAACTCATACGAATATTTAATTGAATGTAAAGAGTCTCAGCTTGATAAAATTGATAATACTGGGAGTAATGATAATGACAACGATCATTTCGATGATAATTACACCTTAATCAACAAGAAATTGCGAAAAAGGCGAAAAAAAGCAGTTTGGGAACCTACAAGCGAAGATGTTTTAGCTATAATTGGCGATAACATTTATAAATGCGATATTTGTCAGAAATCATTTGATGCAATTGCTGATTATTATGAACATCAAAATGATCATAACGGAGAAATGGTATTTAACTGTGATAAATGTGAAATGGTAAATTTTTCTTGATGTTTATAAAGATAGTACGAAGCTTGTTATATTACAGGTTTTTGATCAACGTAGCCTTTTAGTTGAACACGATTATAAACACCAAATAGCTTGCGATATTTGTAATATGAAGGTGTTACCGAGCAGTTTACGCGCACATCAATTTATGCATACGGATACCCACAAGTAAGTGTTTCCTCTTACCAAAAATTTCAATTTAATACCTGTTTCTAGATGTTCTATATGTAATACAAGGCATACTTCGAAAGCATCCCTTGAAAAACATATTCAAGCTCGTCACACGCAACAAAAAGGTTTCGTTTGCCATATTTGTGGTAAACAAAATAGTTGTCAATCCTCGATGAATCGTCATATGGCTTATCATAGTTCGGAACGACCGTATAAATGTAAACATTGCGATTTTACAGCGAAATCGCTTAATATAGTACAAGTTCATACTTCCCGAAAACATTTCGCTGAGAAATGTGTTTGCGAGATCTGTGCGAAGATTTTCAAATCACAACCCAGTCTCGTACAGCATATGAAACGGATACATTCCAATAAGAGGCATCCCTGCAGCATTTGCGGTAAAGAATTCATCGAGAAATATAATTTGAATAAACATATGAAGAAACATGTCGGGCAAAGATTGCACGAGTGTAAAATTTGCCAGAAAGAATTTTTTACGGTTAGGAAGTTGAAAGATCATATGCATTCCCATAAAGAAGGATGTGTCAGTTGTCCGAATTGTGGTAAGGAGTTCTTCTATAAAAAATATTTTAATAAACATGTTTTAAAATGTAATAAAGAATTAAAGACTGATTTGTTTGCATAATGTTAGGAAATAAATACCAATTTTTTATAAAGATGATTTGCGTATTTATTTATACAATATTAAAATTTATAACCTTCAAAATAATTGTAAAAAAACGTCAAAAATACGATCATAATGACATCTGTGATAGAAGCCGTGTATTAAACGTAAGTTGGTTACCGACAATTATCGGTTTCTACTCTCTGGATATTTGATTTTGTGATTTTGATGTTGATTTCTTGTAATTTTAATAAAAATATGTAATGAAATTATTATTTAATTTAGATTTAAATATTCCTCAAAGAATAATTCAACCATTTTTTTAATTTAAATTTGCGATTCGAGCTCATCTTTTGTTCCACCATGGTTCCACCCCAAATTTATTTGCTGTTTTTGATTTTGAATAAATGTATAATTTATTAAACATTATACAACTTATCTGTTATATATATATTACTGCTTTTCATTGGTCTTCTTGGAATAGTCTTACTAGAATCCCTACAGAAATGCATTCAACCGTTACAATGTTCCGGAACATTATGTTTTTGTAGGTACTCTTTATGGAGCAGTTTATTCCTTATACACTAATGAATGTAAACATTTATGTAAAACGGAATTATTGTAGTCTCTTAAATAGATTCTTCTTTATTTTGTTAATACATGCAATTATAAACGCTTTCCCCTAAAAAGAATGCACAGAAATTTGTGTTATATGTTTTTAAAATCTGTTTAATTATGCTTTTTTTAAAGAGATTAGTATTATCTAACATTGTCAGCAAAATGATTAATCAAAATAATTTAATTAGCAAATTTTGCATTTCCTTTTTTTTTGATGTTAATTGTATGCTTGATGTGGTTTGATTCACGTTAATAAAGCTGCAACTTCAGATGTATTAATCATGGGGTGCGTTCAGCACAGCCATGCCTTGTACTATTTCGCTGAGTCTTTCGCGGTCTTTAATATTTAAACACAACGAAAACAAAAAAAAATTGTAGCAAGATGTATTAATACACAATAAACGATATTAAGTATAGAGAATGTATTTACACGTGACAATAATGGCTCTTTTTGCATTTTTTTTTGTCGTTTATTAATACATCGAAATCAACTGCAAGCTGTTTGCAAGCACAGAGAAAGATGCCAGTATTCTTTGTAGCGTTTGGTTTTTTGCTTTGCGAACGCCAATTTAGCAATCTAGGACTTGTTTTTCCAGATATGTGATATACAGGCTGTTCTTTTTTGATTAGACTTAAACTGTAGGGTGACCAACAGTAGTTGACGAATAATATAATCGGAGACAGTTTCAAATGCGTTAAATTGACTTTCTGTATCTTCTGGAATCTTTGATGGTGTTAAAGCTGTTGGTGATACACCAAACATGGATATTGGCAATATTTTTTCGTTTAGCAAGATAGAGAAAGGTTTTGTTTGATCCACACGTTAAGGTATCTGATGCTGACGCCCATTTTCTGTTCCCAATTTCAAATCAGATCGCTTCCAGTCCATCCAATACAGGAGAACATCTTTGGTCATCGATGTTAGCCCATAAAAGGTGGACTATAAAGCCTCTTCCTTGCAAAACAAATAAAGAATTTATACTTGTACTCTATATTGCCCTGTATCGACGATGAGCTCAAGGAAAGTATATTTAAGATAATAAAATAGTTTTCTTGAGCAATTTCAACTAAGGAGGTTGGTTAAACCAAAATCCCTGTTTTGGGACAATTTTTCGATCGAAATTTTGAGACACTGTACGCTGATTATGATTAATTACTTGACAGCAATATTAAGAGGGTCGTCTACCACTGTCAAACGGTAGTCGGGCCTCTTAAAGTTTGTTCATTATTCAGTCAACTAACTAATTATTACCAATTATTCAGCGTTACTAACTGAAAATTTGTTCTGTTAACCTCCCTCATTTGAAATTGCTCACCCAGTAGTAATGAAAATAAAATTGGACTATTGTACAAAAAGTAAATAAAACCAGTTTTTCTGTCATGGCATACTTGTAGGTTATCAAGAAATCTTAACGGCTTCTAACAATATATTTTGCGGTAGCTTTTTCTAAAAGATACGTAATTGGTGTACCTAATGGAAATTTTTGCACTTGACACATTTTAAGCCGTAATTTCACGTTGGTTCTCTTAATTTTAGACAAATTTCTTTCCTGATTTATCGGCCTGGCAGCCGCCTTAACGCCTTACTAATCTATCAGTTCGCGATTCAATATCCAAGACGCCATTAATAATGTAATTATTAAGGCGGCAGCGAGTAAATTTCATGGCGGAAAATGGAATTTGAAAATATTCAGCGTGAAGGATATTCGATAATTACAAGGTGGGCTACGTGGAATGTGATTAACCGATTCGCATTTATTGGAAACCTTTTAATTGGCTGGCATTTCTTATTGTTCAATGTACTAATTAGATTTTCGAATTTCCAACGAATTTTATCACTCTATTAAATAAAAATTATTAAAGTATGTTTAATATTGGCGATAATTATTTAATTAATTAAAGTTAAAATTAGGTTAAAATATTAATAATTAGATTATAAATCAATAAATTTCGATTGAGAAAATCTAAATATTCAAAATCTTCTCAAGGTGTCCGTTGAATGAATCATATCCGTAATAATTTATACATTTCTATCATGTCAGACATATATTCCGATCTTGTTTATTTTTGAATTTCAAATGGCGTATATTAACTTACGTCTGCCTGTCCAGACTTCGGCTTTTATAAAGTCTCTCTCGAGAGACCACTGTGTATGCTGTGGCACGTATCCGCTCCGACACTCAATGATGTTCATTAGCAAAATCGATTTCTTTTTTAGAGACAACTGCAGGTTCCCTATAAGGTAAATTGTGTAGATTCCAAAGTGCACAAATCACACACGATTATACGCTAAACTAAATTGGTAAAAAACACATGTTTCGAACGATGGATTTCGCAATCTGTTCGAGAGTAGATATTCTTAACCGTCAGTTAGAAATAATGCGTTGTGGTATTACGACATTACTCGTAAATTATTGAGAAAAATCGCGAAAATATAAACATTTTTGTGAGATAAATCTATTGTGGGTGTTTTTGTGTTATTAAAAAAAATAGGTGAGATTATTTTTTGATTTACGTTTACGTCTGTATATATTTTTATTTAATACACCCGGTATATTGACAAGTTGAAGACTTCCTCAATATATTTTCTGGTTACACAGTAGGTAGATCAAACGCTAATATTATACGAATTTTAACGTTAGGAAGACATTTTGGCACGCTTAAGGGTGAAATATGTCGAATAATATAGTACCCTTCTCAAAGAATGACAAGTTGGCACTGGACGCAAATATATTTCACCCGAAATTCACTTTGCGAAATGGCCCAAATACGTTTGGGAAGGTATACCATTAAATGTTACATATTGCAATTTGAATGTCGGGTAGCTTTCTTTTGGGATGCTTTGTCATTTAGCGCTGACTTATTGGAATCATTTTTATAAAAGGAAGAAATATAAATTGATAACTAGAAATTTTATTATATTGACATAAAAAATACTTCATTAGTGAAATAAATTTACAATAATTATTTTGACATTTCTCGCTTCCAATAAACTGGTAGAGTATTTTGATAGCCAGACAATCGCTTAATTCCTCTAACATCTGTGGACGATTCATATACAGGATGTTTCAGAATAAAATGCTGATCCTTAAGGGTGTCAATGCTTACGTGATTTTTCAAATAAACCTATGTCCTAAACCTCTTAAATTTTGAGCCACAGGGTATTCAAGTTTTGAGAAAAAAATCGTTTTTTTTATCATAACTTTAATATCTTCCTAGACATTTCTTATAATTTAGATTAGCTGTTGAAAGTGGCCACCACCTGCAAGTATGCATGCTTCAGGTCTTTTCCTCATTGAGACTCTTACTCTTTGAAAAATTCCTGGAGTATTCCTGATAGTATCACAACAAAGTATTATGCGATTTCTCATCTATCTATAAATCTGGACACCCAGCCTTGCCAGAAAATTACCGTCAAATTCATATATTGCCAAGTATTTCCAAAATTATAGAATATGTAATTTTAAAACAGTTTACAGATTATGTTGAGAAACACAATATCCTCGGTAATAGTCAGTTTGGATTTAGGCGTGGTAAAAAAACTTCTGACGCAATTATGACGTTAATAGATTCCATTCAGGAGGCTTTTGAAAATAGAGAGTCTTGTGTGGGTGTATTTACAGATCTCTCCGAGGCTTTCGATTGTGTTAACCACGAGATTCTGTTGGAAAAGCTACAACTCTATGGGTTCAGGGGAATCACCAACAAACTTGTGCGTTCATATCTCTCAGACAGAACACAGATTGTGCACCTAAATCACGTAAAGAGTACACCACTTCAAACAAAACGTGGAGTCCCGCAAGGCTCTATTTTGGGGCCATTTTTGTTTATAATGTACGTAAATGATCTGTCGTGCCATATGAATACTTTCAGCAGGTCTCTGTGCACAACCATGTATGCTGATGATACAAATTTTCCATTTCAATCGCACGATGGTAAGTCCACGAATAAAAATATAATTAACCAGGTTGTCATGCAGAAATCTGGTTTAACTCTTGCGATTTATATATGAATAAAGCAAAGACCGAGGAATGCATATTTTCACTTAAAAGTGATACGGAGTGTAGCAGAGTAAAATTCTTGGGAATCTATTTCGATGCCCATCTCTCGTGGATTCCTCAAGTTGAAGATCTCTGCGGTAGGCTTAATAGCGCAGTGTTTGCTATTAGGAGAACAGCGGCATTGATTAATGAGGACGCGGCCCTTAGAGCATATTTCGGATTATTTCACTCCGTACTTAGTTATGGAATACTAGCGTGGGGGAATGCCTCTTTTACCCAGTTACAGAGAGTTTTTCGCATACAGAAAGCAGCTGTACGTAGTATTGTAGCTGTAGGCTTTGACGAGCACTGTGTGCCAATTTTTCGCCGGTTGGGCATAATGTCATTGTTTTCAACCGTCGTTTATGAAAATTGTGTTATGAATCAAAGTCTTAAGGTGTCCCCACAGGAAAAAATCTAGACTGTTTAGATCTGGGGATCTAGTTGGCCACGACTGTGTTCCTCCCCGTCCTATCCAGCGATTTCTATAAAATTGATTTAAAAATTCCCGCGCCTGGAGACTGAAATGTGCAGGTGCACCATCGTGCATAAACAACATACGATGACGGATTAAAATAGGAACCTCGTCTAGCAAATTTGGTAAACTCTGTTCAAGAAACTGACGATAAGCGTTTCCGTCCAATCTGCCTGGTAGAAAATAAGGCCCAATTAAATAATCACCAATAATTCCAGCCCAAACATTTACCGAAAATTGGTTTTGGTGGCGGGATTCTGTGATGGCATGTGGGTTTTCGTCAGCCCAAAAATGATTGTTATGAAAATTTCTTATTGCCTTCCTGGAAAAATTAGCTTCATCCGTGAATAAAATTTTGGCGTCAAATTCAGGATTTTCGGTAACCATTTAAAGAAACCATTGGCAGAAATTTATATGTAATGGCAAATTCCGAGGAAGTAGGGCCTGGACCCGTTGAATATGATAGGAATATAACAAAAAATCATGAAGAATTCTCCAGACTAGGATATGAGTAATATTTAAAATATTTCCAATTTGTCTGCTGCCTACTCATCTCAGGGTTTTGTTCCACTAAATTTAAAACAGCTTATTCGGTTTCCGATGTTCGTGCGGTACGGTGTGCCCCTTTTAGGTAGTTTTTCGGTTGAAAAGATCCCGTTTCACATAACTTTCTGTGGGTTCCTGATATCGTTCGGGCATCCGGAACTATTCTATTTGGATACCGCTCCTGGTATAGTCGTCTGGCTTCATATGCATTGCCATCAGCAAGCCCGTACAAGTAGTGCATATCAGCAAACTCAGCATTTGTGAAATTTACCATGATACTTATACGTTTTATAGGTATTACGATTTTAAAATTTAATTTAAGTGCAATTTTCGTGTACTTAAATAACTATCTGTCAAAACTGTTTGGCATTATCTAATTATTTCGTCATTGCAATTGTTTCCTTGACAACAAAGTTCATAGCCTCCTTTTCCAAAATGATGATAGGTACATAGCAATAATTATGCCCATTTAATGATCTTTATTTTTTGATCGGAAACCGTTCGTCGGTCGAAAAAAAAACAGGAAATCAAATTTACCTTAAAATAAATGGAGATTTTAAAAATAATTTTTATTTTAAGAAAAAGCTGTGGCGTACATAATATTTCTCTAAAAATATCTAGTCCACATCCTGTACGGACGCCACTGAATAAAAAATTTAAAAAAATTCTATATAAAAAAATAGCTGTTGTTGCTTAGAAGGCATATGCCAAATGTTATTAAAATATCTAGAAAGATATTAAAGTTATGATAAAAAAACGATTTTTTTCTCAAAACTTGAATACCCTGTAGCTCAAAATTTAAGAGGTTTAGGATATAGGTTTATTTGAACTTTGACACCCTTAAGGATCAGCATCTTATTCTGAATCACCCTGTATAGACGTTAATTTTCAAGTATCTCCATAGGAAAAAGCGCGGAAGTGTTACCTATTCAAACGACCATATTTTTTTTGTGTGAAATTATTTTTTATTGATTCAAATTACAAAATGTATGGAAATAATCAAAATTTCAGACTAGATTCACTTTAGGCCGATGTGGTCACCTTTTGCCTTGACTATGGTCTTCAATCGGTTAAAAAAAATGAGTTGTATGCTGCACGAGTATGACCTTACGGTACCTTGGCCCCTTCCCGTACAATCAGGGCATTTTTTAGTGCTCACCTTGCTCTCCAAAATTGCCCAGATGGAATAATCTATCGGATTTGCATCCGACGAATTCGAAAGCCATTCTGTGGACGAAATGAAGTGTGGAACATGTTTTTTTAACCATTCTTGGTTCACACGAGCTTTATGAGATGTCCAAGATCTACGATTGAAATGTTTGCGTGCCCACGGCTCTAAAGCAGTTTCCATAACATTTTCCCGATAATAAATCGCATTGACTTTGACATCAGGCTCGATGAAAACTATTGGACAGCGTCCATCGGCGGTCACAGCTGCCCATTACATTACTTGAGATGGAGAATTACTTCAGGTGGCCGTTCTCAGGCTCAAATTTTGGTAAACACGATCATTTTGAGAGTTTATGAACTGCTGAATAGGAAATTTTTTTTGCTTTGGTGTAAGATCGTATGAACTTGTAAGGCTTTACCTTGAGCTCATTTTGGAATAGGCGTCGGATGTTTCGCTGGGATATTTTCAGTTCTTTGGCCATTTGATTACCACTGCGACGTGGATTTCGTTGAAGTCGAGCCTTCAATTTCCGAACCATTTCATGTGATGTTATGTTTTTTTTTTCGTCCACCATCATAGCGTTTGGTAATGCTGCCTGTATCATTTATGGTGTAACAATTTATGCTGTGATACACAAACATTTTATTCACTTTGTTGTGATTTTCCAGGCAAATCACACTATTAAGTTTGAATTCCATTTCGAATAACTTTTGTTCTACAAAACTTAGGTGCAGCTAGCTTAGCTTAGCTTGTAAACAATATAAATAGCTGTCATTGGTATGAATTTGATATAGCCGGCATTATCGGTTTGCCAGTATTGCCAACGTGAAGTTGGTAACACTTCAATCACCTAACCCTGTAGTATTGTCAAATCAGGAGAATTAGGAGGCTCCCCAATATCTCAATTTTTTTGAGAGCAGTTTGGCGAGGAAAATACTGCTTCAGAGGTTGCAGAAATCTTTGTCAAAAAATTGTGTCGTCCATGGCACAAAAAAAAACAAGAGTGTAGCATATTCTCTTGAATAAGAGGAGCATTTTCTGCTTTTGTAGGGCTTCTATTTTGACTTCTAAACGCTATGAAACGAGACCCTGTAAGTGGGTGGCTGGATGTTAGTTCTCCATCTCCAGGATTCTCCGGATCTGGACACGAGGCGACTTTCTATCAGGGTCCAACTCCTTAAGTAAGATCAGCGCCAGCTCCGAACCCGAGGGCCTTTGAAGGGTTTCCCTTTTCAGCGCCAGCGATACTTGTGCAGAGGTGGTATTTTCAAGTCAGGGTGCTGCGATTATGATGCGCATTACCTGGTTTTGGAGGACATTGAGTTTTTTGATTTGAAATTTGCTGGCGCTGGACGAGGTTATATAGGACACCATAAGTTAAAATAGATCGGAGAAACGTCTTGAGGATAAGAAGCTTGATCATCAAGCTTGGATAGCTTCTCCAGCACAAGAGAGGAACCAGAGCTTTGCAGCGAAAAGCAAAGTCAACCTCGAATCCAGGGTAATGTTAAGGTACTGGACGTGAGTTTCCCACGGGAGTGCAAAGATTTTCTGTTTTCCCAAACTGATTGATTTGCTTGTTAACACATAGTTAACACGACCAGAAAAGAGGTAAAGTTTTGGAAATATAGTTTAATAATTTCTGCTCGTTCTTTCTCTACTCTTTCTACTTTTGGATAAAACTTCACTTTTGACAGTTGTTAAGGAAGTAACAAAAAAAAAATCAAGATTCCATAGATGGGTATATTTTGCAGCACCTATTTTTAGTCTTAACTCAATGTTATTATACAACAATTGACTATTTTGTTCCTGTTTTAAATAGCTAGGACAATGAATTCTTTAGAATCTGTAATTGAAATTCCAAATTTGAGTTTTATTTTGTCAGTCAGTCTCTGATTAATCATTTAAAATAAGATACACTGTTAAAATTAGGGTCGCCCGTGTTTTCAGAAATTTTGTTTTCAGAACTTTTTCAGTTGTCACATAGTTTACTAACTTTATGCGATTGTTTTCTCGTGTTTGCGTGTGCAATGTGTAGTATTGAAAGTAATGAAAATGAACAACTTTAGTGTAATATGATTTTCGTTGAAACAAAAGAAGTTTTAAGGACTTTAGTAGCGAGTATTCCCTCCTCTGGCAGTGATAACAGGTTGCAAACGACAAGGTATGCTTTGGATCAGATTTTGGATCACATTCTGCGGAAGATTGTCCCATTCCTGCACCACGATGTCGCGAAGCTTTCCAAAATTTCTGGGGGCCGACACATATCTTCGTAAACGTTTCTCCATCTCATCCCAAACATGTTCAATTGGATTCATATCCGGACTACGAGCAGGCCAAACAAATCATATGATTCGATCGTCGTCAAAATATTCAGTAACCATCCGAGCAGTGTGGGGCTGTGCATTATCATGAATGAAGGTTGCATCGTCTCCAAGAACAACCACGAACGGTATAACATGGTCTTCTAAAACCTGTGTCAGGTATTTATGCAATTCAATGTCCCATTCTCGATAAAGACCAAATCCGTGCGAGTGCCAAAAGATATGCCTCCCCAAGCCATAACTGAACCTCCACCAAATGGAAGTCGCTCGGCAATACACGCCTTGTCGTCGCCATACTCTAACACGGCTATCTGAGCCAGTACGACAAAATCGAGATTCATCGGCAAATAATACGCGAGTCCAATCCGCTATTGTCCAAGCTAAGTATTCTCGTGCCCAATTCAACCTAGCGATTCCTAGCTAATTTTATGCTCGGCAGTGTAATTTGGAGGTTAAGAATTTTTTATAAGTTGGTACAAAATTTTTGCATGGTTGCTTTGGACAATATTGGTGCGAGAAAACCACCATCTTGAATTAATTAGCATGGATTTTTCTCCTTGGACTTTCCCGCTCAAATGCGGGAAGTCAAAATTGCATTAAGGGAACAAATCATTATTACAATAATAAAGAGAAAACCGTTCAGCCTACGGCGCTAAAAATTTAATCAAGGTCTGGTAAGAAATGAATGAACGAGTAAATAATACAGATTCCCCTATGGGTAAGAATAAATTACATCAAATTCTAAACCGCGAAATCCTCACGTTACATATGACATCCCGAAATTAAAGAGAAAGAAAGAAAAAAAATCCTTTACGTGTCATCTTCTAGACTCTTCGAACATATATCCGTCCTCTTTATCGGTCGAGTTCCAGTTCGAGCATCAGCGAACGGAACGGCCATAAAATATTCATTCCTTAATTGTGAAATTTACAGCCGCGTCTCGGTAATGGTTTCCGAAAACTTAGAGCTTATTGCGGTCAATCCGGTAATCCCGATGCTCTAGAGCCGGGCTACTGTTCCACCGGTTCGTGAGCGGAATACCGCGGCCAAACAAACGACAATTGCGTCTGTTGACCGCCTTTATATAACAGAACGCGAAGTGGTATTTACTTCCTTCCGCTCCACACGGGAAATTAATTTTATGTTTAACAATCTCTACCGTTTGTTTTGGTAAATAATCTAATCTTGTTGTTAGGTAACTGGGGATAGCCTATACAGATGAAATCGGTTATATATTTATGTTTTTTTTTTATAATACCGTGGCTGTTAATCTCTTTGATCCCAACAGCGAATGGTAAGTCGATCCGGATGTCAACTCTCTGAAAAAAATGTCACCGTCCCTCCCGAGAATTGAAACCCGGCTCCTATCGTCCTGCCACAACGATAGTCAGCTGCCTAACCACTGCGGCTATCGACCCGTTTAAAAACCTGTTGATAATCTTTATTCCATATTACAGATATATCAACTAAAAATCAATTTATTCTAAAACATAGTACCTACCGTCAAACGGGGCCAGTCAGGACGATTTTGGGTTGTTCTTGCTCATATTTCTTTTAATTTTCAACATATTGAATCTAAATTTTCAATTTTTTGGTTGAGTCTCAAGCATTTTATTTTTATTTTTTCGTCTTTGCTTATGATTATGCCAACATAAAATCTGTAATTTTTATTTGTTTTGTAGCAGATCTCTACAAAATCTTCGATATGTAGATCTTCTACAGAAAGTATTTCAGTTGCTTCATTCCACTCTTAATTTTCTAAAGAATCATGTTCCACGTCGTGTTCTCGTTGACTTGTTTCAATATCAGGGAGATTATCAATAATCTCTTCAGTCTTTATAATCTCTTCAGTCTCTTCGTTTTCATCAGCTTCAGATATAGTAGTAGGAGTAACGTTCATTTGTTGATGGAAGAACTTTATTTGGTCTCAAATCTTTCACGCCAACGCTCTTCCCTGATTCAACAAAAATTTTCTTTCTTTTACGAACGACAGGTTTTTCACTACTACGAGCTTGCTGGAACATGTCAATCAATGAACTTCCGAAGCCTGATGCCGATGATAGTAGAGATGGAAAATGTTCTTTTGGTAGGGATCTTTTATGCTTCTTTTTCCAACCTTCCAATTTTTTTCGCTAACTTGCTTTTATTGGATGGAATATTCCAACATCTAATGGTTATGTTAGATGAGTTGAATTGGCTGGTAGAAAGTATAATTTGATATGGTGTTCTTCACAAAATTGAATAACGTTAAAAGATAAGTGACTGGCTAGGTTGTCACCTATAATTACAAGGTTTCCTTCTTCTTTCTTCAGATAGGGTAATGCAATCTGGCAAAACCAATCATTAAATAGCGGTTTAGTCAAACCAGCTTGACTTATTTCGCCCATATCTTGCCCCTTTGGGCCCATTTTTTTATCCAAGTTCTATATAGGTGCTCACTCTTATAAATAACAAAAGGTGGGAGAAGTTGTCCGGACCCTGTTACACGAAACATTACGGACGTATTGGTTTTCGTAGAGTCTATTATTCGCTCAGGGTGCTTTGAACCTCTTCTCACAATGACTCTCTTCTTGCCAGAACCATCAACAGAACCCGTTTCGTCATAGTTAACTATTGCTTCCGGAGAAACATCTACTAGAGTGGTTTCCAAATCATCGAAATAATTATTGATGGCCTCATGAGAGACACCCGCTCTACTATATCTTTTAATATTTTCGCCAAATTTTTCTGTTAATCTATCCTTATGTCTGTTTAAAAATCTTAACACTCAATCTGATCCTGGTTAATTGTTTTTAAATTTTCTTAACATAATTCTTTTTCCATCTAAATAACTTTTAACCATTTCTCTTACATCGATTTTTTCGTTCGACTAACCTATTCTCTTGTTGTAATGTTAATGAGGTTGGGCCACTTTGTTTTCTCTGTTGTTTTTTTGAAAGTCTTTGTAAAGTTGATCTGGGGATATTGTAAATTTCTTCCGGTTCTTTGGGGCCGGGCCCCCACTTTCCGAACATTCTCTTCCGAATTTTCGGACCATGATGTCCTGATCCGCCCCGGGTAGTCCCGATTCGCCCCAGTTTGTGCATAGAAGGACAAAAAAATACTGGTGTTGTATGGAGCCATGTGTTGAAGACAAAGTTAGTACCACGGTTAAGAAGTATTTATTGCGGGTAGGAGAAATCAATAAAGGCTATTTTTTACAAATTTATTCACTTTGAAAGAGTTTTTGGAGTCTTATGATAAGAATTCACCTAACCAAATAAAGGAAAGCATAATTGAGCACCATAATTGAGCTGGATCCTGATGAGAGTTGGACGAACGTACACTGCTGAAGCTGAACTTACACTGGAACTAGATTAGAATGACTCCTGTAAGTCAAATAAAATAATTTAATTTGCCAATGACTCAGACCTTTTACAGTTACAAACAATTTTTTATCATAAATAGTTCAGAGAAAAAATGAACAAGAATTTCAGGGAAAATCAGAAACTATTTTATGGAACGCTAAAACAACTCCGAAATAAAAAAGACTACTCAATGCAGAATATAAAAGAGAAAAAGGGAACTGTAATAACCGAAGAAGACAAAATAATGGAGAGATGGAAACAATACTTTGAAAAATTGCATAAAATAGAGGGAGAATCAAACATGGAAGTAACAAAAATAGATGAGGAAGACCAAAGAGGAAATAAAACAAATCACAGAAGAAGAATTACAAGAAGCGATAGCAAAATTAAAAATGGGGAAAGCTTCCGGAATAGATGAGGTAACAACAGAAATGATTAAATTCCTAGGAAAGAAAGGATCGAAGAAATTACTTGATAGAACAAAGAAAATACCGAATGATTGGAAAACAGGCATAATACTACCGATATGTAAAAATGGAGACAAAAGAGATTGCAAGAATTATAGAAGAATCACAAGACATTTGGAAAACACTAGAAAAAAGGGGGATAGACAGAGAAACAATTGATATACTAAAGAAAATGTACAAAAACGACGCCAACTACGTAAGAACAAATAATTAAATATCGGGAAAATTTAAAACGGAGCTGGGTGTTAAACAGGGATGTGTGCTGAGTCCATTGCTGTTTGCGGCAGTGATTGATGACGCAATAAAGGAAGCAAAGAAGGAACTGAAGAAACTAAAGCTGGGAAAATGTAAAATGGAAGACAAAAATAGCAGAACTCA
Organism: Holotrichia oblita; assembly: GCA_023690525.1. Classification (NCBI taxonomy): domain Eukaryota; kingdom Metazoa; phylum Arthropoda; class Insecta; order Coleoptera; family Scarabaeidae; genus Holotrichia; species Holotrichia oblita. The sequence goes on from CM043021.1 coordinate 8,755,015, forward strand.
TGTTTGCTAATGATATGGCAGTCCTGGTGGAATTAGAAAAACAACTACAACACAATCTAAATACACTACAAAACGAACTGGATAAGATAAATATAAAAATAAACATAAATAAGACAAAAAGTATGATTATATTAAAAGTAAACAAAACACATGACATTAAAATAAACGGACAAAGCATAGAACAAGTAGAAAACCATACATATTTGGGAACGATTACAGAGAAAAAATGGCAAAATAGACAGTGAAATAAATGAAAGAATAAAAAAAGCAGGAAAAATATTCAACACAATAAAAACGACATTCCTAAATAAAAGAGAAATTGACTAGGAAATAAAAGCTGAGGTAGTAAAGAAAATTTCTCAGGAAGATTAAAAACAAAAAAAAAAGAGGAGACAAAGTAAGAAATGAAAACCAGTTAAGGTGGTTCGGACATGTTTGCCGAATGCCAGAGGGAAGACTTTCAAGAAGAGTATATGAAACAAAAATAGGAGGTAAAATGGCAAAAGGAAGATCTAGGAAAACATGGGAAGAGAGAGTAAGAGAAGAAGCCAAAAAACGAGGTATTCAATGGGAAGGAACAGAAAACTGTGGAGAGAGAAATACATGAGAAGGAATGAATGACCTCAACTCAAACTGTCTTACACCTCACGGTAAGAAAGTACAAGATTAAGAAGAAGAAGAAATAGTTCAGATCCCCCTTTTTTTTTTTTTAAAGGTCGCAGATTCTTCAGCCACAAATTTTTCAATCACAAACGGTCATAATTTGTCACAATTTTTGTGTACCAGTCGTAATTTTTTTTACAAACATGCTGTAATGAAAAAGGAAAACCTAATTCAAGCACATGAATTTGACGTTAACCACAAGCCGTTTAGAAAGTTCAATCCTGACACACAGACACGTGTTTCGAACTTATTAGTCTCATCAGTGCGTGATACAAGAATATGAACCAACAAACGTATTCCTTGTACCCGTTATATCCTGAAATTATTCGAAAGAAAATCAGAAGATAAACTCCATGACTTCTATCGGGCGATAACTGAACACCAACAAGGGCAGATCTCTAGATGTTCTCCGAACGATTACAGAGATCACGTGTGTAAATGCTAACGTCATCTATCGGTTGCAAGATAAACAACATAAACAAAACACAAATGTGTGTACACATTTGTGTAATTTTTTTTTGCCACAAATATTTAAGTTTACTTTTGAGTTACAAATTTTTGAAAATTCAAGGTAATGTTTTAATAATGTATTTTGTGTTTTGCAATGGTAATTAGGAAGTAATAAGACATGGTCATGATTTTTCTGTGAGTGAAGTTAAAAAGAAATAAGGAGAGAATTGCTTATTTTGGATAATACACCCGGCTAAGATGAAGACACGTTTGGAATAATTTTAAATTTCAGGTGCAATGAAGTAACAAAAACAATTGAAGTTTATTGATGAAATTTTGAATATAAAGATGATATAAATTCATAGGTATGCAGCACAAAATGTAGCAGCATTCATGTTCGCAATTTCTTAGATGTTGATGGTCCTTCATCTGAGAAGCTCGGTTGTATATCAAGGCCCTCTTTATCGGGATTATCTTTCAACGGGACTATCCTCACCAATTTCTGCTTCTACGGCAATATCAGTCACATCCTCATCCTCGAAGAATGTTGAATTCGAGCATGACTGGCCGTTGCAGTTGAGGCATATTCTTGAACATTTCATGCCTACTTTTCGGCAGCTGCACTTCCATGTACACTCCTTTGTAGATTTGGAGGAAACAGTGTTGAGAATTTCAATTGGAGCTGGATCCTTAGTGTTTAGGATGGGGAGAAGGCCAAGGCCCGTCCTGCTCCATCCCCAGCTCAGAGGATCCTTTGGTCTATTATACCAGGCCTGGATTTGAAGTTACACCCGCAGAATATGTTGGGCAGCGGCTGCATTTGTTGGAGGTAGAGAAGCCAGCTCGAAGGTTGGCTTTGTTAGTGATCTTGAAAATGTCTCGTAGCGGATTTGGTCCAAGGAGGTCTCATCTGCCTGAGGTGAATAGAGGGTTGCCAAGAACCGTTGACCTGCTGAAATGATGGAAAACCTTGACAGTCTCTTGTAATGTCGTGTTCTTTTAAAGAAGCTTGACAAGCTTCAACTTCCTTTGGCGACAGAATGCAGACGTTGTATAACATCCACTGATTCATGTAGGAACAGAATATTCTGTTTGATAACGGACGAGAAGTTGAAGTATTTGGGAGAGTAGAAGGTGTTCTGAGAGCTTCCCTTTCCAGGTTGCATGACGTAAATGGTGGATTAATTTGGTGATTTGGCGGTTAATGGAATCAATAAATCGGTGTCCTCCCCGATTATGATGACCGTCGCAAAGTTATCTGTCAACTTAATGGCAATGTTGACAATAAGGGTATCAGCATCTTCAACACTTTGCCTTACTTTATACTCATTATGTACCAATTTCTCACGCAGCATGGAAATCAGCCGTTCTTTATTATTATCGTTGGAGAGAAATTGTTTTTTCTGCATGGTTGCGTTCATCGTTTCAGTGAACACTACATTTGCAGAAGACTACTTGCTTTTACGGCAAAGCCGGTGAGCTGATTTGGTACTCTTTACTGATTCCGCATCAGGATAGCCATCAAAAACGATGGTTGTACTGGCAGGATTGTAGTATTTCTTAACGTAGTCCACATATTTTAAGAGAATTGGTGAAAATTTTTCCTCGGATTGCCAAACCACTTGATGTACAAGGAAACCACCATCAATTACAATGGCACTATCTGCAAGCCTTGGTTGATTAGACACTGGTGAAAATAATCCGAAGAACACAGATTTCTTTGTTTTTCGCACGTGTACGTCTCTTACACATTTGTGTAATTTTTTTGTGTGTGTAATTAGGAAGTAATAAGACATGGTCATGATTTTTCTGTGAGTGAAGTTAAAAAGAAATAATGAGAGAATTGTTTATTTTGGATAATACACCCGGCTAAGATGAAGACACGTTTGGAATAATTTTAAATTTCACTTCGTAGATAAAATAAAAATATTTTCCTTATAAAACAGAATTAACTCGACTAGTTTACGAGAACTAAGATTATAACTGTGTCGATTTTTTTCTTTTCATTGCGACTGCCTGCTCGTTACAAACTCTGCCCATCAAAATTCCAAAGTAGTTAAACACTTCAGCAAACTTAATTATGTAGCCCCACCTTTTCTATTATGAATGTATACAATACCTTTTCGCGGAAGAAGTTTCATCTGGCTTTCGGCGACTTTCACCCGTCCATCCTTCCACGTCACCCCTCTTCCCCATTCACCGCCGGTTAACCTTCCCCGTCGAAAATACGAGAGAATATTTTTTTCTCCCCTTTCTAACCTGACTCAAACGGGGTTCCACGCAGTTATATATAAGTTGTACCGGGATATCCCCCGGACCGATAAATATTTCTAGGTAATCTCCCTAAGGTGCGCCGTTGCAAAAGTGACTTACGTACGGCACTAATTGAAGGTGAATCTCATATATAGGTCTCTCTCTCCCTCTCTTTCACTCTTTAGGCGTTGTAGATCGGTAATTAGTTTTGTTTCGTTGGGATGCTGCTCTAATTAATTTAAAACTTGCGAAACGTAGGCAGGTATATAGTTGGTAACACTGTAGTAGAGGAGGAATACTTACAGTTAGATTATAGAACGCAACATGAATATCTTATTATGACTACATCATCGGTTCTGTATATAGGCAACTTCTATAACGGTTTAATAATTCCTAGTTTAGCTGCTCATTTCATGCTCGGTTATAATTCTATTGTGACTGTGTAGAGTTACGAGCCGCCAACGCATGCTTAGTGCAGGTTATGTTCTTCAGGATGTAATTACAATTTGATAAGAGCTTTGAAGATGAGCTTTTTAGCTTTATATTTTGTAGGGGATGTACTATGCACAGTAAACAGAATCCATATGTAAATGCTTCTTATGATGATAGATGTCACACAAACGAGAATTACATTGGATCACACTGGTTTCAGTAGACGAGCCAAATATTCCTGTTTCGATTTAAGCTATAGGCCAATCAAATTAATATATTTTGAGAAATTAATTTCCAGTAAGCTGGAAATCATTTTAAAACCTCTATTTGGTCCTAAATGCGTGTAATCTGAGTTTGCACCATCCCAGGTGGTGAGCTTAACTTTTAGTAGCCGAAAAACCGCCAAATTTTTGCACCTTTTTTATTTTTTTTGCTTGTATCTGACGGAAAATCTCATTCCATTTAAAAATACAGAAGACTAAATTTTGCGTCGACTGACATTTAAAAAATCAATTTCGGTGTAGTGGTGTAGCCAAAATCGAATGTTAAAAACGAAAAAAAATTCGTAAATTTTACATCAATTTAAATTTCTATCTTTTATGAAACAGGAATGCGAAAAACAAAGAAATCTGTGTTCTACGGTTTATTTTCACCAGTGTCTAATCCACCAAAGCTTGCAGATAGTGCCATTGTAATTGATGGTGGTTTCCTTTTACATCGAGTGGTTTGGCAATCCGAGGAAAAATTTTCAACAATTCTCTTAAAATATGTGGACTACATTAAGAAATACTACAATCTTGCCAGTACAACCATCGTTGTTGATGGCTATCCTGATGCGGAATCAGTAAAGAGTACCAAATCAGCTGACCGGCTTTGCCGTAAAAGCAAGTAGTCTTCTGCAAATCTAGTGTTCACTGAAACGATGAACGCAACCATGCAGAAAAAACAATTTCTCTCCAACGATAATAATAAAGAACGGCTGATTTCCATGCTGCGTGAGAAATTGGTACATAATGAGTATAAAGTAAGGCAAAGTGTTGAAGATGCTGATACCCTTATTGTCAACATTGCCATTAAGTTGACAGATAACTTTGCGACGGTCATCATAATCGGGGAGGACACCGATTTATTGATTCCATTAACCGCCAAATCACCAAATTAATCCACCATTTACGTCATGCAACCTGGAAAGGGAACCTCTCAGAACACCTTCTACTCTCCCAAATACTTCAACTTCTCGTCCGTTATCAAACAGAATATTCTGTTCCTACATGAATCAGTGGATGTGATACAACCTCTGCATTCTGTCGCCAAAGGAAGTTGAAGTTTGTCAAGCTTCTTTAAAAGAACACGACATTACAAGAGACTGTCAAGGTTTTCCATCATTTCAGCAGGTCAACGGTTCTTGGCAACCCTCTATTCACCTCAGGCAGATGAGACCTCCTTGGACCAAATCCGCTACGAGACATTTTCAAGATCACTAACAAAGCCAACTTTCGAGCTGGCTTCTCTACCTCCAACAAATGCAGCCGCCGCCCAAACATATTCTGAGGGTGTAACTTCAAATCCAGGCCTGGTATGATAGACCAAAGGGTTCTCTGAGATGGGGATGGAGCAGGACTGGCCTTGGCCTTCTCCCCATCATAAACACTAAGGATCCAGCTCCAGTTGAAATTCTCAACACTGTTTCCTCCAAATGTACAAAGGAGTGTACATGGAAGTGCAGCTGCCGAAAAGTAGGCATGAAATGTTCAAGAATATGCCTCAACTGCAACGGCCAGTCATGCTCGAATTCAACATTCTTCGAGGATGAGGATGTGACTGATATTGTCGTAGAAGCAGAAATTGGTGATTGGTGGGCCTTGATATACAACCGCGCCGTCCGAGCTTCTCAGATGAAGGACCATCAACATCTAAGAAAATGCGAACATGAATGCTGCTACATTTTGTGCATACCTATCAATTTATATCATCTTTATATTCAAAATTTCATCAATAAACTGATGTTAAATTATATAAAAAATAACAACGAAAGTAGAAAAACAGTAAAATTGTAGAATCAGTGTTAATGTTCTTTAACACTCAAACAGTCAAAAAATCAATAACTGTCATACTATCAACTATCAAGCTACGAAGCAATTCAGTTTCTTGTATTGTTGGCGGTATAATTGTCAAAATACTTCAATTGTGTTCAATTGTAAAAAAACAGTAACATTTTATTTAAATTTGACCGTTATTACTATAGGTAATAAAACTTCTGACAGCTGTCAAGATGTTAAAATAATGATTTTTTTCCTTCTGTTAAATTATGTAATAAATAACAACAAAAGTAGAAAAACAGTTTCTTGTATTGTTGGCGGTAGTAATTGTCAAAATACTTCAATTGTGTTTCAATTGTAAAAAAACAGTAAGTTTTTATTTATGTTTAACAGTTATTACTATAATAAAACTTCTGACAGCTGTCAAGATGTTACAACAATGGAATATTAGTAAAATTGTAGCATAATCGGCAAACTATCAACTATCAAGCTACAAAGCAACTCAGTTTCTTGCATTTTTGGCGGTAGTAATAACTATCAAAATACTTCTGATTGCTGGTCTACTGTTTAAATTTGACACATATTATTATAATAAAACTTCTGACGGCTGTCAAAATTTTAAAACAATCAAATATTGTTTCCGTTAAATTACTATACTTCTGACAGATGTAAAAAATCAGGTTTAGTTCTAATATGTGTCAATAACTGTCAAAGTATTCAAGCATCAAACTATAAAAGCGCTTGTATTTCCTTATCATTTTGATAGTTGTCACTGTCAGTCACTTTGAAAAACTGTCAAGTTGCAAAAAAGATCAATCAATTGTTTTTGTTACTTCATTGCACCTAAGCTAGCTATGATAAAATTACTCAAAATGTCAAAAAATAAACGATTTCGAATTGATGCCAAATTTAGAATTTTAAATGAATGTATTTAAAAACTAATTTGTAATGTAACGTGAAACTTTATTCTCTACAACTTTTATTCCACGTGTTTTTTTCAGTAATAGTATGTTTTCAACATATGTGGTCTTGGAAAGCCGCTTAATCTAAGGTTGCACCAAAATACGAAATTTTTTTCGATTTTAACATTCTTCGATTTTGGCTATACCACTAAACCGAATTTGATTTTTTAAATGTCAGTCGACGCACAATTTAGTCCTCTGTATTTTTAAATAGAATGACATTTTCCGTCCGACGCACTATTTTCCAGCTACAAGCAAAAAAATAAAAAAGGTGCAAAAATTTGGCGGTTTTTCGGCTACTAAAAATTAAGCTCACCATCTGGGATGGTGCAAACTCAGATTACACGCATTTAGGACGAAATAGAGGTTTTAAAACGATTTCCAGCTTGCTGGAAATTAATTCCTCAAAACGGATTTTTTCGACTTAATTTTATTGGAACACTAAGCACTTTAACCCACTGAACACCAAACAAGTTTTAACTAAAACACCGACGCGTTTCAACAGCAATGCTGTCATTATCAAGGCGATAATAAAACTAAATTAAAATAAAATCTACAAAAACAGGTAACCTAAATGTTATGCACGGTCAATCCGATACGCATCATTAATTTCCGATTAACGAAAACAATGACGAATACGGTATAGGGCCATTGTCACATTTCATTACACATGACTTATTTTTATATATTTCTAAACTTTCGAAAACATTTAGCAACTTACAATTGTTTATTTATCTAATTAATTTAACATTCGTATGATCGATGTTGTGATCTGTTTCAAAAATGTGTTGGGCAACGCTCGATTTCTCAATTCTATTAAATCTAAGATGAGCCATATGCTTTTTGAATCTAGTTGAGACTGCTGTCCTGGTTTGCCCAATATATTTTTGATTACAATCTTTATAATTGATTTCGTAAATACCTGACTTTTCTAGAGGTTGTATTTTATCTTTAGGGTTACCGATGAGACTTCGTAAACTAGTCCCAGAACTGTAAACTATTCTGAGATCTAGCTCTTTGAAGATTTTACTCAAACCTTTAGTGATAAAGGGAGCGTAAGGGAGGGTCACAACGGGTGAAGCCCAACACATTTTTGAAACAGATCACAACATCGATCATATATATATATATAATCAGTCCCTCTTCTAATGTTAAGTGTAGAGGATATTCTTTCTCTTCAGGTTTTGCTGTATCAACTTTCTTTGATCTTCTTTCTCCAGTTCTTCCTGTCCTTCGCTAAATCTCGTCCTGCTTCCACGATAATCCCTTACTCTTCAATATCTTCCTATTTCATTATCCCAAGTCATCCGGGGTCTACCTCTTCTTCTCGTTCCTATTCTCTTGGCACCCCATACTCTTCTAACTTGTCTTCCTTCATCTAGTCGCTTTAAGTGATCCCACCATCGCATTTGCGAGTCCTCCACGTATTTCCTGGCACTTCCAATATTTAGCCACTCCCTTATGGTGTTATTTCTTATTTTGTCCATCACCGTCACATTCGCCACCCTTCTCAAGTATTTCATTTCCACTACTTGTATCTTCTTGTGAAGCTTTTCAGTCAAAAAACTCGTTGCCATGCAGCAGTGTTGGCAAGAAGATTTTCTTATAGACTCCCATCTTAGTGTTGTTGCTGATTTCCTTTTTGTTAATTAAGCCTCTCCTAATACAATGGAACAACTTTATTGTGCTGGTTATTCTGTGGTTTATTTCTTCCTCTTGTTTACCTGTACTGTCTATTACTGCTCCTAGATATTTAATATTCTCTACTTGCTCGACTGTATTCTTATTGATTTTTATCATTGCTTTTCTATCTTTATCATTTGATAAACTATGGTCTTTGTCTTACTGGTGTTTATTCTCATTCAAAAATCATCAAGTTCTCATCTTAAATTTACATTGTATTGAAAATTTCTCTCCGTACTAGCAAAAGTTACAATGTCATCGGCAAATACACAAAATACATCGATCATACGAATGTTAAATTAATTAGACAAATAAACAATTGTAAGTTTCTAAATGTTTTCGAAAGTTTAGAAATATATAAAAATAAGTCATGTGTAATGAAATGTGACAATGGCCCTATACCGTATTCGTCATTGTTTTCGTTAATCGGAAATTAATGATGCGTATCGGATTGAGCGTACATAACATTTAGGTTACCTGTTTTTGTAGATTTTATTTTAATTTAGTTTTATTATCGCCTTGATAATGACAGCATTGCTGTTGAAACGCGTCGGTGTTTTAGTTAAAACTTGTTTGGTGTTCAGTGGGTTAAAGTGTTTAGTGTTCTACTTCTGCACCAAGAGATCCAGTGAAGAACTTAATTTTATTGGCCTACTATGCTAGTCTTATAAAGTGTAAGATATAATTTATATTACGTTATAACCACAAGATGGAGAAATGTTTTAAAATTAATACCTACTAAAAATTTTCCATCATATAGACAGGTCATGAAACACGACAACCCGCAATAGCTTTTAGTTGTTTAGTTGTTGTATGTAATTGTGTTTCGTTTAGGAGAAATGGGGATGTCGGGAAAGAAAACAGCCACCTACCTTTTAGGTTGAGACACACGTACACATTCACCGTGAATGTCGCTTTATTTTTACGGTAGATATCGATGATGCGAAGAAAACAAGCGAAAAAGCTTTTACGATGAACGCCAGTGTGTTTACTGGATCTAAAAGTCGTATACGAGTATAACATTGTATGTTGTATGTATGTACAAGCAGATGTATTGAAGACACGGAGGTATAGAAATTGTTCTACGATGGAAGCATCGAGAGAATGTTAACTTTTAGCTAAGCGACGTTAAGTTTTAAGACAAACAAGGCGAACAAAGTCGTTGACTTCGATATGGTATTTTTATATTGCTTCAAATCATGCGAATTGTAGTGTAATATTCACTACCCTTACTTGTTCCTGTTAGATAAAAATATTATACCGTTAATTATAGAACTAACTCCTGGGTAGAAATTCAGGGAATAATAATATACGAGGGTGTTTCAGAATAAGATGCTGATCCTTACGTGATTTTATGAAGAAACGTTCAAATAAACCTATGTCAGCTTGATGGTGCTCCAGCACATTCCACTATAGCTGTGCACCGGCAATTGTCACTGATGTTCGAGGATCGGTGGATTGGCCCTGCGGGGACCTTGGAACTGGCCACCCAGATCACCCGATTTGACCCCCTTGGATTTTTACCTCTGGGGTCGTATAAAAGAACTAGTGTACTCTAGGCCGGTACAAACTAGAGAGGAATTATCGAATCGTGTTCAGGTCATATAGAACAATTATTGTAATTTTACATTCTCTTATTATTTTTGTCATTATGTTTCAATTTTTTGTTTTTATTTTATATTTCGTTCTAAATGTTATGTACTAATGTCATGTTCTAATTAAAGTAAATTTTTTACAGTTTCTGGAAATAGGTATAGGGAATGTTATAGAAATCGATGCGGAATCAAATTCTGCATCCGACCATCCAATAAAATACAGGATTTTCCATTTGAAAAAACGAACCTTTTCAACTTTTAAAATAATCTAATTGGTCATTAAATTTTGGATACCCTGTACGCGATAAATCAGTTGTCAATATGGCATTCGAAAGTATCATTCCTGTGCTTCCGTTTACCCCAGAAGCGCTTTCCACCAATCGAAATTGGTTAAAGGGCGCAATGCTCAAAACAAGGCTACATCTGTCAAAATTTTCAAAAAAATCAAGTTATCTAAGAAAAAATTGAAAATAGGTATAGGAAAACCTGATGAAACCCACTATGAAATTTTCTCAGGAATCCAAAAAATGAAACAATATACCGGGTGTTCCATTTATAAAGAAGTTAATCGCGACTTCCGGTATGAGCGGAAGTAGTATGATCTTGAAAATATTTTAAAATGAAAGAGAATCGTGAATAACCCTAGAATCCAACATTTCAGAATTCTAAGTTTTTTTCTAACCACGAAAACTTCTAACGAACGGCTTTCGTGGAATACCCTGTATACGTTAATATCTTGTGTCTAGTCTGGTCCAGTTCTTTATAGGATGTGACGGAAAAATTGTTTTAACGATTTACATTTGATTTTCGTCTGTCATGGCTATCGGAGGGAGGGCTTTAAGCTTAATTTCTTCCATGCGTTCCTCGTTGCTTCTAGGATTCCTTTCTTCAGTAAGGACTTCTTGTGTATTCTCTCGTGGAATACCTGGATAGGTTAATATCTTGTGTGAGCATCCTTTGCAGTGATAATGCATCTTATTCGTCTAGGGAGGCTACTGATTAATTTAGGTATAAATGTTTGTTGAATTCTGTTCTATTCATCTTCTAGTATAATGAACAACGCATTCGCGTAGGTTGAATTCCTCTTTTGGTTGGCTCTTTCCTGATAGTCCCAAACATGTTCAATCATGTTGAGGTATGGCCTTTGTTCTGCTAACTCATTCAAATATTGTTTTGCAATCTGTAGATCTGTCTTGTTGGAAAATAAAGTGCTCGTCAATAAGGCGATGTCCAGCAGGTATTGCAACTCCTGCTGAGATTACACAGCCCGACACAAGAACAGAACCTCACCCATGCTTTATAGTAGGCTGCAGACAGTTGGGATTTAATGGTTCATGAGTCCTCCTCCGTACAAACTGTCGACTTCGAGATCCAAAAATTTCAAATTTGGACTCATCCGTTCATAATACGGAATTTTTGCATATTGTAAATGTTTTTGCTTTTTTTCCCTGTCGAAATAATGGTTTGTTGCGAGCTATGCGGACTCTAAGGACTTGCTCAAAGAGGTGTCTGCGAACAGTTGACGAATTGACTATAATACCTCTGCCCTCTCGCAAATCTTCAGTTAATGTTGAAGATTTAATGTGATTTCGCAGTGAGATAATGCGCAAATAATTATCTTGTTTCCTTGAGCTTTGTAGATCTTCGAGTGCCTTTTTGATGTTATATTGATCCCATGTTTGCATACTTGCGTAATATTTTTTGAACAGCAGTTTTCGAACGTCCCATTTTTGCAGCAATTTCGCGTTGACTTTTTCTTTCAAAAAAAACAACCCTATGGCGATCGTGAATCGATACCTTCGACATAATTCTAAAACACTTTCGTTTTACCATTAACAAACAAGAAATTGAAGCTTACCACTTTCTAGTCAACAAAATCCTTCTTTTTGATTTTTGATTTTATTTTCTTTTCACAAAAATAAAGATTTTTCTTAATATTTAACTGATTAATTTTCTATGGCAAAAAATAAAGATTTTTCTTAACGAATGGATATTAACTGAAACTTCAATTTTTCTGAACTAAAGTTCTTTTCTATGGCACAACAAATAATTAGAGTAAACAAAGTCTTTGTCTTCTTCACTCACTTCTAATGATAATCTTCGCTTGCTCCATTAAACGAGTCACAATTCCAACTGAGACATTTAATACATCATGAGTTTGACGAACTGGTCTTCGCTTTAAGATATTTTCATGACTGGATATAGAGGGTTTATTTTAATAGGCAAGTGAATGTGAAGAAATTTGAGATGTCATTGTAGTTCAACGTCCACAGCAGACTCTTTAGTGCCAGATTCTATTTTCTTCCGTTTCTTCTATCCACCATTTCCTCCATGTTCTTATAACTAACTTCTACCAAACCAGTATCGATATTTCTACCAACCCCCTTGCTGTTTCTATCTCCAAAACCTCTACAGGATTGGAAAGCTGCAGGTTCTCACGGACTCAATACACATATTCCAACAATATTTCGAGTAGTAGTAATGCCTTCCTTCTTCCTTGTAGGTTGATGAATCTAAGCCATTGATTTTGTCGCTTAATTTTTTCTTTTATCTGCGGTGGGTGCCAGTTATTGCAAAAAATTGACATCAAGTAGTCGATCAGGATATTATAGTTGCCTTCTTTGGTGGCGGAAAACATTTTTGTCCACTGTTTAGATTATATTTTGGTTTCGAGAGTGGAACAGTGGACTCAAGTTTCATTGCGGGTAATAAAATGGTTGCAATGAAAGCGTGTCAAAAGGTTTCAAGAAACACTCAAACGATTCAACTTTTCAATTCTATGCACACTGTTATTTGAGATACCTACAATGTCTGCTATCTCGAGAACTGTTACTCGATGGTCATCCAAAACGATACGATGGATTTTTTTCAATCATATCCTGAACAGTAACAATGTTTGCACGTCCACTACAGCGCTCATTTTTTGTGCTCGTATAACGACGCTTAAATCCGTAAACTCAGTTTTTAACTATTGAAAACGAAGTAGCGGATTCTAATAATATTGAATGCAGCTCTGCTTTGATTTCAGTTGGTTTTAAGCCTTCTTCTCGCTGCTGTCAACTCAAAACTACACAGAATTCTCATCCAGGATCTTAACAACAACTTTTTTCATAATTTTTTTTTTAATGTGGTGGGTGCTTAGTTGCAGTGACTCCGTAAACTGTATCGCTTGTCTGGCTATCACTGCAACTCTAGCGGTGTAGTTTGATGTGTGTAAATTGTGTTTAAATGGCTTTGTGACAGCATCATATCGCCTTTTATGATGTCGCGCTGTTAATCACTTTGCTCCCAACAGCGAATGGCAAGTCGATCCGGGATTAAACTCTCCGAAAAAATGTCACCGTCCCTCCAGAGAATTGAACCCCGGCGCCTATCGTCCTCTCACAACAATAGTCAGCCGCCTAACCACTGCGGCCATCGACCCGTTAAAATAATCATAACTCATTAATATAATTTTTTTTTTTTAATGTGGTGGGTGCTTAGTTGCAGTGACTCCGTAAACTGTATCGCTTGTCTGGCTATCACTGCAACTCTAAAACTAACTAAACTATTAAGCGTAAACACTCACAAAATAGTTTTTTGCTACTTATCAGGAGGTGGAGGGGAGGGCGGAAAGGGACACAAAAGAAACCTACCGGACTAACTGGAAACGAACGAAATCGACTCGGTCCTAATTAGATCTTCGAGAATTGCAAGCATCGGCGATCCGGTGCATGCCCTACACATCTCAGACGGAACCTTGCTACGCGTTCTACTTTTTTTTTCATTCGTAAATTGTGTAGGGGGCAAGGGACCACGACAAACTCGATTATCAAAGTTTAAATAGGACGTCGGAAACGCGCCGTTGCGGAATTTTAAACCGCAGCAGGTCTCTCAGCTACGATTCCCACATCCCTCGCACATATTACAGTATCTACTCTACGGTTTAAACCGAAGATATGGTATTTATACGCGCTTACCGGTTTGAGGTATCTAAATTAGAAACGAGCAATCCTATATTTGATGTAGTTTGTTTGAAATTGAGTTAATTTGTTTCTGCATGTTTAAAATTAAATAACTTAAACAAACATGTATATATAAATTGGGAATGTACCTAAATTTATTTTAGATTAAACGTTCCCCTTTAATATTAATTTACCCCCTAAAATTTAAAAGCAATCTATTACGACCATTATCAATAAAATGAGATACGATAACGTTCACTGGGAAATATTAAATTTTAACAGCTTTCTTGTTCTCCATCCACATTTTCGTCTTGCCATAAATGTGCAGGAAGCATCTTAGATATCGATTCAGAGACGGCACGATATCGTCTTCTTTATAGGGGGGCTTTAGGGTAAAAGTGGATATGATATAACGAGGAAATATTAAACAGCATATAACCGTTTTCCTCTTGCCACCTCTGAAAATATAAAAAAAAATGAAACATCCAAGGTATGTTCACCTACGTTTTCCTCCTGTTCCACTTGGCTGTCGTCTGCTTTTTAAATTATATACGACTGCTTCATGCTAAGTAAATTTGCACGTCGTTTTTTTCATTATATTACGAGAAGAGAGACATGTTAAAATTGATGTTGGCTTGGGAAAACTTTCAAAATTATACAACATACATTTTCCCTTTTAGGACATTCTAAAAGAAATCCTTTTCCTGTCGAATTTTTATGATACCCAAAGGAACAAAGCAATGAATACCAACAAAAATGAGTTGCAGACATTTGTCAATCAATCAATTTTTTGGGCTATCAAAAGTTGGGCGGTTCCCAATATTACTGGTCAAGCTCTGACGAATTAAGAGCGAATAATTTTGAACAATTTTTGACCTATTTACAAATAAACGATACATAAAACAACCATAAACATCAATAAAAAGGAGCTACAAAGTCCGGTGTATTGTTGACCAAAAAGGCTAAACAACAAAATAAATTCGAATTATACCAAGTGATAAATTGACATAAAAAAGATTCAAGTCCTTTAGATTGCAAAAACGAGAGAAAATTTGGCTTCTTTCAAATGGAATGACAACCAAACACTTCATTTTCTGTCAAAGTGTCAAATTTCTTCGTATTTCTTCTTTCTTTGTATTGTAAATACATACTACGTTCGTAAATAGCCACATACTATACAAAAAAAATGTTATCCAGAGAAAGAATTGATTCTCTTAGATTTTAAAAGATGATTTAATTAATGACTTCGGAACAGGAATTCCACAAAATGATGTACCATGTGGTAGTACTTCAAACTCTCGCAGCAGTCCATTAGGTGAGAGCTAAGAAACAAAATCAGAAGAAACGAAGAAAATATAACTGACCATGACTCCTACTATCTCCAACCCCTAAAAGGTGTCAGTAAACATTCGAAAAAAAATATTTTCTCTATTTTGCGAAACCAGTGGTGTTAAGAAAGAAGATTCTAACCTCATTTTTAAGCTCAAAAGATCTCTTGAAGATCATTCTCTCTTTGTACAACAAACAAAACAACTTGGATTGGACAGGTCGAGTTTTAATCTAGTTCATAATTTGAACTACTTCATTAAGAGTTTTCTGCAACATTTCAGGTAATCTTTCGGCTACTAGACTCTCTCGATCAATACAATAGTGTATCCATGGTTGGGTACAAAAAGACCTGTTTTGTACCCAGCCATAGATTTTGCTCCATCTGTAGACAAATCCATTCACTTCCTCCAAGCAATGTCATATTTATTAAAAATCATTCAATGCCGTGCAAATATTGTCTGTCTTCAAACAACTGGTTTTTCCAGATGTTTGCGACGTTCACATGACGTATTGAATACAAAAACAGTATTGGGAGTCATTTCAATTCTGCTTCTATGTAAATGTAATGTGCAAAAGTGTGCAACTGAAAAAAGCAAACAATAATTAAGCAACAGTAAGTAAGTGCTCGCTTCTGCTGAATGCGTCCAATATTTACTGAAAGTTTGTTATTGAAGACATTTGTGAGCGATAACGAAATTTGCAAGCCCCAAAAATTTGACTTCTGATTTAACTGAAATAAAAAAACAAGACAAAAATTTGTTGCAAAGAAGAAAGACTGAAAAATTTTTAGTTGGAAATATTAAGCACAAACCGTGAAAATTTGAGAAAAGAAAACCTGAATCTTGAGGAACCTTGGGGAAAAGTATTTGTTGACATAACTAAAAAGTTTGCAAAGCAGAATGTGAATAAAACATTTTGTGTTTGAAAAAATTGTGGCCACTAAATGGTGACAAAAAATTGTCTGAAGAAACATGTAATTAAGCAAGATTGCGATCCAAAAGGTTGTTACTGAAAAACGTTTGTGATCGAGGATTGATTTTGTCAATGAAACGTTTTGTGTTTGAAAATATTGTGGCTACAAAATTTTTGAAGCATTTGTAACTGGAAAAAACAATTTATTGAAAAAAAAACTGTAACTGTAAAAGATCGTATCTGAAAAAGCTTGCCTGAAAACATGATGATAAAAACTTTGTGATTAAAAAATGTACAGAAAAATTTGATTTAAAAATTTTGTGATAGAAGTTCGTAACTCAGAAAAAACTGAATTAAAAATTTGTCCAAAAAGATACTTAGGGTGGCTTTATCAATGTTAGGATAAATAAAATAACTTACAGATAAAATTTTATTTGCAAGATAATTATAATGAAACGTTTATTGAGTGTTAAATAGAAGTTATCTGCAAGATAATGCACTGTAGTTTTTTTATCTGCCAGTTAGCAATATCTGTCAGTTACTTACCCACTTTTATCTAATTGATAAACCCACCCTAAGTATCACAAAAAACCTAAAAAACCTGTAACTGCAAAATGTTGTAACTGAAAAAGTTTGTTTGAAAATATTGTGACAAAAATTTTTTGTTGAAAAGTTTCCGATTAAGAAAAAATTTCTTTGAGATTGAAATGGATTGGCTATGGTGTTTTAGTTGAAATGGATATCCAACTGTCTTTCCATCTTTTTAACGATCGTCTTAGGACTCTCCTTCTCTCCGGTCTTTGGTCTCTCGCAATTTTTATTATTCTAGTTCCATGTGCTCTTTGTACACTCGATATGACTTAGTCTTCGAACGGCTTTACTAAGGGACAATGTGCTATCCTTGTCAGTCCATTCCCTCCACATTTAACGAGTATTAATAGCGTATTTTTTCGTAATATAACATTACGATTATCGAAGAAACGATCACGTTAAATGTGAAGGAGATGGACTGACAAAGACAGCACCAGAAGATTGGTTTCACGTTTTTCTTCTCGCTCTGGTGAATCTGATAACATCTCCAATTCCACATTCCTCTCTTTTGTTCTCGTTTCTGATCTTATCCGTCCTTGTTTTGCCCACAATTGTTCTCAGAGTGTTCATCTCTGTTGTCCTCATCAGTTATTTAATTTTGTTTATATCGGCACGGGTTTCTACACAATTTGTTACCAAAACATTATTTTGTAACTGAAAAACAAATTACTGAAAAAAAAACTGTAACTGTAAAAGATTATAACTGAAACAAAGTGATTGAAAACATTATGGCAAAAAGTTTTTGGTTAAAAAGTTATGTTTAAAAAGCTGGTAACAGAAAAATTGGTTACTGAAGAGTTTGTGACTAAAAAAGTAGCACTAAAAAATTTATGTACAAAAATTTGTGACTGAAAAAACTTTTAATCGTAAGCCAGAAGTTAGTAGTTAGTTTAATAGCTTTAAAAGCTATTGTTGATATTGTCAGCCGTCAAATCTGCCAAAAATACCTAATATTAAACATTGTTTTGATATGAAAATTAATAGCTTCCCTAATTTAAAATTACATTAGAAAATAGTGACTTGAACATGTCAAAGTCCTTAAAAAAACCCAGCTGATTATTTTGAGGCAAAATAGCCACTAACTTCTATTTCTACGTCGTCAGTGTGTTTTAACATATCATTTTTCAAATTTCGAAACAAGTAATAATCAGAGGGTTCCAAAAAGTGATCTTTCCTAGTGTAACATTTGCTTTATAAGCTGGACAATTGTCTTATAGAAATTTGACTTTACAACGCTTCCTGGATGAAATCGTGGCATTCACTACATCAAGAAGGTTCATGTAGTATGTTTTGTTGATAAATTGACCCGATTTGAGATAGTCAATATACACGATCTCATCTTTATTCCACAACACAATAACCATGATCTTTTTGGATGTCATTTTGGTAAGCTCGATGTCTGGTGGTGGCTAATCAGGAAGCTGCCATTCGAAAGTTGAATGTCAGGTCTGTGGTGGTTCATAGTAGATCCAAGTCTCATCGATCGATTCAATAAATCATCCCAGTTGGCATCATACTCGTTTAAAATCAATTGAGCATCATCAATTCTTTTTTCTGCTCATTAGACAGCAATTTGAGCTCCCGCTTTGCCTAAATCTTTCTGAACTGCTAATGTGTTGTAGACGAATGAATTTTACAACACAAATGAAGTAAACGCAGCTGTTCAGGAGAACTGTCACTTAGTTCAATTTTTTTTTGCAGCATTTAGCATTTCTAAATGTTATATAGGCAGGTGTAGAAAAACTTTTAATCGTAAGCTTGAATATTGAATAGATTTTTTTATAAATTTAGAACAAAAAAAAATGTGTTGGACATTGATCAACTCCAATGAACTTTAAAACAAAACAGGGTTGATTAAGCAGGTAAAGCATTTTATTTATAAATACGCGTTTGTTTTTCGCCTGAAAAAGGAGACTGGCCGCAGAACAAAAAGCTCCTAACACGTAACATTTTCGCATGGCATGACACTTTACGCGCTCAACTTAACCCATTACCCATTTGAGATATGGTCTACGATATCTCTTCAGTGTTAAACGCGATAAATTTCCGGTAGATGGAGCGCAAAGCAGGATGTATAATGCGTAGCATATAGATAGTAAACGTCCCTATATACCTTTAATCCTTTTCCCTTCTAATTGGACGCGTCTTCTGCCTAACTTCACACGCATATATATATATATAGTATATATTTAGCTATATTAACTCCGTACTATGCACGTGTTGCTGACTTCGCATACGTTCTCAATAATTCTTCTGACCGCCAATATTTCACGCTTGATTATCCTAATCCGCTATCTCGTGCATACATAGATGGCGTACATATCGCTTTGATCTTTTTGTTTAAAGCGATCAGCGGTCCTTGACTAATTGGGTCTTACGGAGCTTAGACGCTGTGTACACCCCCTTTGACTGGTCATCTGTATTCTATCGACCGGCTTATGTATATATCAAAAGGACGCTTCAGAGACCTTCTTTCAGGTGTGCAAACTTTAAAAGATTAAATACAACCTATATAATCGTATAATGTGCGATTTAGAGGTGATGGACCGAAAAAACAAGAAGGACAGCTAAAAATAAGACGATTTTTATTTTTGTTTCCCTTTTACCCAAACGGGGGAGACCCCGTTTTCGAAGGGTCGAAAAAAAAAAAACGGTTTTTTTTTTCGCATGGGTTGTCCGCTAAGTGACCGTTAAGTCTACCGAGTTCGATGCGTGTATGTGTTTTGTTTATTTTGCGTGAAATATTCCCTTTTATATCTTTCGTGCGGAGATAATTTTATTTAGCGGCCACCGCATATCCTTTTTTGTGTTAAATATGGTTTGTCTGTACATCTCGGAGACGCGTGTGTGCCTATTTCTGTATATAACATACAGTCGAGGCTGTTTATATACCGTGCGTGTTAGAAGAGGTATATCCGTATGTAGCATAAGCGTTGGAATAATTAAAACAAACATAGGATTTAAATCTGAAGGGTTCGGTGGTTGTTTTAGGGCGAACAGTACCTACGCATATACATATACCTGCTTTGACCTAAATTAAACGTAACATTTAATATGTATGCGTAATTCCGCTACATGTTTTCCGTGTTTATCTTTTCACAAAAAAAAGGGACGCTTCGAATTGAATTCGAAGAAACGCTTATTTTTTTAAATACATATTCGAAAGTCATACAGGAGTTCGTGGAATGGCGCAGAGATGGCGGTTTTGTTAGCTAACTTCGTTTTGGTATTTTCATATATTATTCAATTTGGTTTTCTTCTTTTCAAAGAAGATAAAGATGGTTTTCCATCATTAGAATACCACCCACAACATTAATTTCAATTTAAATTGTCAATATTTATTCTTGTGTTATCATTATTATTTTAAGTCGAGTTTAAGGCAGACTGCATACTGACGAAACTGGTTTCATAAAACCGGTTTTATGAAACAAGTTTCGCAAAACTGGTTTCATATTTGACAGTACATTGACGAAACTGGTAGATGATTAACTTGATCTTCTGCTATCGTTTGAGTGTAAATAATGACCAGTATGGATAATGACCAGTATGAATAATAATCAGTATGGATAATGACCAATATGAATAACGACCAGTATGAATAGTGACCAGTTTGAATAACAAAAAAATGACAAATGTCACTACATTTTAACACTTGATGACGTCACTCATTTATTGTCTTCGATCTTACAGTTTTTGCAGTATCTCAGGAATATCGGTATCACTATTTTCTATAATTTTCTTCAAATATATTTTAAGTTAACGTTAATTATGTTATTGTGTCATTATTTACACCGAAACGATGCCGGAAGATCAAGTTTTCAACTTAAAACTCGTTGAAGCTATAGAAAAACATCCATTCGTTAAAAATTTTGAAATTTCACTGGATCTCTATGTAGTTCTTTGGCCATTACATAACTGCTGTCTGTGACTTCTGTCTTGTATTAGGGGATGCACCCAGTACTTTCGTTTCTTTTTTCTGTTTTGATACCAGCACCGTAGTACTACAACGTCCTCATTATCCGACCACATCTCAGAAACTGATCATCTACCAGTTTCGTCAATGTACTGTCAAATATGAAACCAGTTTTGCAAAACTTGTTTCATAAAACTGGTTTTATGAAGCCAGTTTCGTCAGTGTGCAATCTGCCTAAATGTTTTATACAGTTTATTATAAACGTTGTGAGTAATTTCAACTGAAGGAGGTTGGTTGCACTAAAATCGTAAGTTCCTTCAAGCCTCAAGCCTAGTGGTACAAAATAGCATTTTAATAATCTGACAGTTGTCATTAATTGAAATTTATTGGCAAAACTGTAATAAGTCAGTTTACGGTTTGACAGCTGTCAAAGATTTTTTTAAGACACAATTCTGAACAGACCCAAATGACCGAAGCTGAAACATCCTATTATTGCTACTATTGTTAAATGTTATTGTGTCTGTTATCAATAATCAGGTGTATTATTTCAATGTTTATAAATAATAAAAAAAAATCTGCCACAACAATTCCGCGTAAAATTTATTTCGCTAAATATTTGTTGCTGTAATTTGGGCTGAGGATTTGTTCAGAATTTTGTCTCCCTCCTTTTGAAACATGGTAGTAGTAGTAACAAGTAAGAATTGTAACAACTAAAACAGTTTTTCTAGTTTGACACCTGTCAGATATATTATTGATATTGTCTGGTGTCAAATTTGTCAAAAATAATTGGTAGACACTTTGGTAGCTGTTATCTACTCATTATTACCACATCATTTGAATTATTTATTGTATAAAATAGGGCAATCGAATTATCTATATAAATAATCACCAGTATAAATAATGACCAATATGGATAATGACCAGTATGAATAATGACCAGTATGAATAATAAAAAAATTTTTTTTTTCTAAAAT
The DNA here is from genome assembly GCA_023690525.1 of Holotrichia oblita. NCBI lineage: Eukaryota > Metazoa > Arthropoda > Insecta > Coleoptera > Scarabaeidae > Holotrichia > Holotrichia oblita. Next base: position 8,776,755 of record CM043021.1, read on the forward strand.
TCAAAAGTACTTATACGAACAATTAATTTGTAAATAATAATAATATATTATTATCTATATATAGGGTGTTTGTGGGAGGTGGCTCACCTCTATAATTTCTAAAATATTATTAAGAATTTTTTGTGAAAAAAAAAAAAAAAAAAATTGAAAAAAAAAATTTATATCAAAAAATCTCTTTTACTGTAGTTGTATTCAAAATGTTATCCCGAATCAAAATATCGAAAAATATTCAGGTAGTCCCATTTAAAAATCGAAAATCGAAGTCATTTCCGGTAAAAGCGGAAGTGATAAGAATGTATCGATTATGTCAAGAACTGTAAATTAAAGCCCCGTACATAATTCCCAAATTTCGTTTCTCTATGGGCGAGCCACCTTCCAAAAACACCCGGTATATAATATAGATAATAATAATATCACCTTCTTCAGGTTTCGAAGCGTGAAGAAGGTGATATTCACCGAAACCGGTCGTTGTTATAGAACAAAAATAGACAAATTAATAAGGAAGTAGTTTTAAATTTTAGTTTTCATACCATTCACCTAATTATGGACTTACTATCTGTATGAATAATGTTCAGTATGGATAATGACCAGTAAAAATAATGACCAGTATGGATAATGACCAGTACAAATAATGGCCAGTATAAATAATGAGCAGTATAAATAATAACCTGTATAAATAATTAGAAAAAATAACAAATGTCATTAAATTTTGATACTTGATGACGCCACTCATTTATTGTGATTAATTTTTCTGGCAACAAATTCAAACTTACAGTTTTTGCAACACTTCTGATCTCAGGAATTGTGTTGTAGACGAAAAAATTTTATAATGTGAAACATTCACCAACTTCCAAGATCCTGATGAAGTATACACAGCTGTTCATGAGAACTGTGACTTAGTTCAATTTTTATCCGCAGCATTTATCATTTTTAAATATTGTACAGGCAGGTATGCAAAATACTTCGTTAGTATAATTACAGTAGAGAGTTCCATTATATAGCGTAAAGAGCAAAAACAAGGTAATAAATATAATTAGTGTAAAATCGATGGTATGCAAATAAATCAGCGCAAATCGTGTATATATTACATGTTAATTGATGTAACCATTTTTCCCCTTCATGGTTGATAAAATAATAAAGTTGCCGCTGCAACTATCTCGTTAATTTTTTATTTTGTATTATAAAACACAATAGCTTTTCATAATGTAATTTTCCCTAAACTATTATTTTACAAAGAGCTTCCGCGTTTGACCCCGTTATTATATATGACAGCTTATAGGCAACAACGGGTAGCCTGTTGCTGGGAAATCGATAGAACGGATTGGAGTGATAAATAAATTTATTTACACAGAAACTGTCACTAAGCAGGTGTATTAAGGTAATCGGAAATTATGTGTTAGCGATCATCAAGTCAACCTTTCAAAAAGCAGTACCTATGTAAATAAAGATACATATTATATTAATGTAGTAATATACAGTGTTTATCATAAGTTATGTACCAAATATGTCTTATACAGGGTGTTTCCTAATTGAATGTCAATATTTTAGGGGACGATTTTTTGGTCCATTCTAAAAAGAAAACTTCATATGAACGTATGACCTAAACGTCTTAACTTTTGAGATACAGGGTGGTAAAGTTTTCAAAAATAAATAGTTTTTCATTCATTCCTGTAATACTACTTTAGATATTTTAATGAAATGTGGTATACGTATACTATGTATCAAGAGGCATTATTGAATGCACCACATTTTTTTGTAATTCCACCAGTGGCGTTCGTACGGAATTTCAGCTACTTACCTATTTTGACAGATCCGTATACAGGAAACATCCTGTATAGTAGACTAGCTATGGATTCTTCATTATCGCACAACATGGAACAAAGAGCGATAAAAAAATGTAATCGACTAATGAATGCATGTCCCATGCATAGGTTGTTCCATGACAGTCGTGAGGACCTTGTGAAGACGATTACCGAGCAGCAATGCCCAAAACCACGCGTCATGAAAAAACATCGAGAAAGTTAAAGAAATTCTTCGAAGCAACCGCTGTGTATCTGCGAGACTTATCGAAGAGGAAACCGGGATACTGAAAAGCACAGTCTTCTATCGAATTTTGACCGAAGATTTGGGCAAACAGAAGGTCTTCGTGCCACACACGTTGACAGACGATCAAAAAGATTGGATACTTCAGCAATTTTGCAAAGACACGTTAAAAATGTCTCCAAGGAATCCTGGCATTGTGGGCCAGAATTCGACGGGAATATCGAGAGCCAAGCAGTTGGCAAAAAGGCATCATTGTTGTCGATCATCCACCATATTCTCTTGATTTGGCTTCGTGCGACTTCTGGCTATTTGCCAAATTGAAATTGGCGATGAAAGGAAATCGTTTGGATCATCCAAAAGACTTCGACCACAGTACTGGACTGTATTGACAACTGCATTTTTTTAAATGGATGCTTGTTTTACTAATCTACCATTGGAAATATATCTGGGGAAGAAAAGGTAAATATTGCAACTGCATTATATAAGAAACGAATAGACAAGCATTTCTTTATTTTACATACTATTACTGGAGCTTTGAAGTTTGCAACTTAAACATAAAACTTGTTGTTACATAGGATTACGTATTTCTTCCATTCTCTATTCGAACGCATTCATTGCATTTCATCCGCGTAGAATTCAAACAATTCAGCACTAATAAGGGAAAAACAACATCATAAAACCGTTTCTAAGATTGTACGTGCAAGTACATCGAATTCTGCCATTGACAATTCTCGCTAGATTTTAATATCATTCCTATTTATGTTCTCGTCTTTTACAAGGGTTTAAATTGTTCTGAGATTTGAATATGTTTGTTCTATAAAACGTAAGAAGCTTACGAGATTGAGGAATTCTATACATATTGTTCCAATTTTTTACGGTGATCTAGAAATAAATAAATAGTAAGCGGATTTAAATTAAAATAGTCGTAGAGTAGAGGATATCGAGATTCTTCCTAACAACCCAACGTTCATCTCCATTTTTTCCCAAGACAAACTAATACTTCCATCACCGCATCAAAGGGTCAATAAGGTAATAAATTTTATAGGGGGTTCTATAGGGGCGGGTACGTATACGTTGAGACATTGAGAGAGATAGAGAGTTTTGTATAAAATGTACGAGCATAAAAGGGTGAAGCACCCGTGTTTTGTTTGTCACGTCCAACGTAATAAAGCTTCCGCTTTGCCTTCCTTACCGTTACAGCCTCTACTTCGTATTTTCCTTTGAAATATTGCTCTATAAAAGCGGCGCGAGAGAGAATCGGTAAAGGTAAGAGACGGTGAAGGTGGTATAGAGAAGAACCTAACCTATTTTATCCGAAGAGCTAGTAGTGCGGCTTCACTTCAAACTCCCACGTTGGTAATGTTGGAATTTTTCTTTCTACGAATTTCCCTTTTCTTAGTTCTTACTCCTTTATTTTGCTTTCGCTATAAGTTGATTTCAATTCGTTACTTTGTTTGGTAGGAAATGCTGCGTGTTTATTTTACTTAGAGGGAACGTGTTGAAGACACTTAATTTATCGGGAACTGATTTAATCTTAGGAAGATAATGAAAGGAAACTGAAGAAATATGATAACTTTCAGATAACTGATGCAGATAAAACATCAGTTCTCAGAGCTTTTAAAATTAAGAAAGCTTATTAAGAAATGTCAATATGGAGACATGGAAGAAGAATTGTTGAAAGATAGATTGATTGTAGGTATTAAGAATACTTTACAGAGGTTTAAATTTATTAAAATGGACTACATAAGCCTTGACGAGGTAATAAATACATGTCGAGCCAATGAAATTGCATAGGACCAGTTGAGGAAATTATCAGAAGTTGCTTCAAATTCCAAAGCAAATGAAGTCAGCTTACTTAAACCAGTTAGTAAAAAAGACTGTAAATTTCGTGCGAAATTGCATGTTTTCGATAGAAGAAGAACTGCAAAGCTTTTGGTCTAAAGTGTAATAATGGAATGAATCATTTTCAAAAGGCTTGTAAAAAATACCTATCCGAAAGGCAAGTTTTATAAGAAGAGAGAAGAGGTCAAAAAAATATGACATTTTACTACAAGTTGTAGATGTAGATTGGATTAATTAAATTATGTAATAAATTTGCAGACTCACAGAGAAAACTACCTATGCAAACACACAAAATATCCATTCGAATATGTCTCATTAGATGTCTGCTTTGCTCAAATGAAAGGGGGAAAACAGACAATTTTGGTAACATTAGACCATTTTTGAGGCTTTTTCGAAGTAAACTTTCTGAAAGACTTAACACACAAAAGTGTTATAGAAGCCTGATGTGAGTACCAAAAAGAATATGTACAGACAATGGGCAAATATGGTGAATAAAGGGATGGAAGTGTTTGCAAAAGAATGAGGATTTAAACACTCATCATCTCCACCACATCACCAACAAGGTAATGGTAAAGCGGAGGCAACAGAAGAAGATGATCAAGAAAGCTCAGGAGAGCAATACTGATTTTTGGTATGCTTTACTTCATTGGCGAAACATTCCAAACAAAATGGATTCTAGTCCAGTCCTGTACAGCGTGGGCAAATAAGCGAGGTAAGCGGCTGTATCTCAGTAACTAATGATCGTAGAGAGTTGCGATAAAAAAATTTATAGGTAAAATAGGCAAGGGAAACTGCTGGAAATTATTTTCAAGTTTCCAAGATGGCCGCCAGTGGGCGTTTCCACCATCTTGAATTACATAAAGTTACGTTTCTCGCGATTTTCTCCAATGAATATAACAAAAAAGTATTTGCGTTTTAATGCTAACTTAAAGTCAAACATTTTTTCTAAAAACAATTTTTCTCTATCTTTCGAAATAAAGTGGTGGGGGATATTTGAATGTTGTTTTAAATAAATGCCTGTAACTTCGAAACGGCCAAATGGATTTGGATAAATTTGGTATCATTGAAAAGAGCATTTCTTGGACTTTTGGGCTTCACGTAATCATGACAGTTGTGACCTACACGGCCGCCGATAGAGGGCGTTATTCGATATTATAACCAAAATATTGGATTTTCTCAAAAAATTTAAATGCGATGATATGACTTTTTTAGACTAGAAAATAGACAAATGACCACCCAATAACCCTGCGCAAGCCGCATCTTAATATCTTTTTCCTAATTCAAATTATTAAAGAAAATACTAAACCAGGAAAAATCATATATCCCCACTTAAAAATGCATCGCTTGCTTTCGATAAGAAGGCAAGTAGTAGGCCATGGAAATAAAAGACAAACTCCTCTCTAAAATATTCACAAGAAATGTCAGTTTATTTAGTGCTGTGATTTTAAGTCACACGGTTTCGTATTTGTAAGCGATTTTCCTTTTAAATAAAGTTGTGGTCCTGAAAAGGACCGATTTTGTAAAAAGATTAATGCCTTCTGTGTTCAAATTGCCTTCCGTCATATTCCACACATTTTTCCAGTCTTTCTTGAGTCGACAGAACCGCAGCCTCGATTTCTGCAGCTGATAGTTGACGAATTGACTTTCGAATTCTGTTTTCCATAGCCATTCGTGTTATTGGTGGAGTTTGAAAAACAATGTCTTTTAAGCGTCCCCACAAGTAAAAATCAAGACATGTCAAGTTGGGAGACCTTGCCGGCCAAGGAAATAGGCTTCCCCTTAGAGACTGGACAGCTCATATTTACAAAAGTAGATCCAAATTCAAATTATATGGAACAAGAGAATAGTGAAAGAGAAGGTAAAGGATAGGAAAAATCTTATAGAAGGAATAGAGAGCATATAAAACTAGTAAATTTGGAAAGCGAAAAGGAAAGAGACAATCACAAAGAAACATACAACACAGAGAGGAGATAATAGGAAATTCGGGCGAATTAGAACATGCGAAAGAATCAACTAGTAAACAAGAGAATGAAGAGGAACATTCCAACGCATTGCAGTTAGAAGGCAAAAATTAAACACCTACAAATATTGAAGTAGTAGCTGAAAATAAAAATGAATCTCTAGAATCAATGAGATCAAAGAGATCTCATAAATTACTAATAAGATTATATTCTAACTTAAGCTTTATTTTGTTACAGTGTAACTTTTATTTAAAAAAGGGAGGATACCTTCTTATTGTGCGATTAATATAACTAAAGGCAATTATATTTTCTTAACACGACCGAAACTACCGAGTCTAATAGAATAAATTTTAAACTTTAGGTAGGTTAGGTAGATAGGTAATGTTTGTTTGTAATTCTGATGCACATGTAGGTATCTACTTACCTATATATGTAAGCAATAATAATAATAATAAAATAATAAGATTAATGATATATTTACGTAAAAAACAAAAGGAATTCATGATGATCAGAAGCTAAGTCATCAAAATATTTTTTAACTTTTGTTAGCCGTTTTGTTGGGAAATTCGGCTCGAGTTCTCATTTTACTGCCAAGTCTGTACCTCCTCGAATAAAGTTTGCATAGGATGATGGCGATTTGAGATTTTGCAAATTTGTTTTATGGTACAGGATAATGTTTTTGCAGTTTCGCCAAAGTCCAAGTTCTTTTTCTGCAAAATTGTTGGTGATTTTTTTGTAATGGGTGGTGTCCAATATTAACGAAAAAAAGGTGCATTATTAATATCCTCGATTAAGGTATATTCCAGTGTCTCTGCTAAACTATGTATTAGTTCGTTTTGAATTCCTTTTCCTAAATATCTTATGCTGCCTATAATTAAAACGAAAACATAACTAGAGAAAGAAAAAGAAAAATATTAAACTTTTTCGCAATTCAACAACTTGTTTTATAATATTATCATATCTCACCAAAAGTATGACTTGCTCCAAAAAATGTCCATGGTAATCATCATTTATTAAAATATCTTCTCGATGTCCTCTCAGTGCTAAAGATCACCTCGTTAATGTCAGACTAATATTGGACAAACGATCCAAAACCTGTTTTCAAAACGAAGTTTCATATCTTATAAGTTTCTCTGTTTCGGCATCAATGGTATGATTCTTTTTCCATAAGCCGACACGTTCGACTGGAGACACAAATAACACTGGGCAACAGGATGAACCAAGAACATGTTCAAACCGAGATAGAAGAATACATTTCAGAGTTGTCGGCTCATTTAATAAATCAATTGGAATTAAACGACCTAGTTCGAGATCTCAATTTATCGAAAACTCAGGCAGAAATATTAGGATCAAGACAGCAAGGATGGAAGTTGTTAGCTCCGGGTACCCGTATTTCTGTATATCGAAAGCGCCAGAAGGAACTGTCGCAGTTCAGTTTTCAACTGAAGGAGGTCTTTCAGTTTGCAAAAATGTTGATTATTATATTATTATTATTATTATTATTATTATTATTATTATTATTATTATTATTATTATATTATTATTATTATTATTATATTATTATAATATACTCCTGGAGAAAAGAACGTTGGTGGAGTCTCATAAAATACTTTTTTTCCACTACTAGCATTAGAATACCTCATTATTTGGTATGTTTTCGGGCCGAGAAGATGAATTTCTCTCCTTGTAGTCAATAATAAAAATGATCTCCTACTAGTAAATAATCAATAATAAAAATGATCTCCTACTAGTAAATAATAAAAACAATTGACAATAATAAAATTATGATTATGATTATTCAATTACGTAATTTGGTTAACACTACTTATTAAAATAATAATTAATGGTGCAATTATGGCAGGTCATGTTAATTCCTGACGTACCAGTATTAGAAGTAAAGTTTTCTACCGGTATATTCAGTTCGGTGTTTGATTTTGATACTGAAGTTGAGGTTGAGTGCGTCACCTCAAAAATACTAGTGCTAGGTGGTAAATCAGGTTCATAATTAACTGTTGTTCCCTGAACCATACTTGCAATTCTTTTCTTATCAGTGATAGAGTCCTCTACATATCCTTCGGCTACTGTGGAACTTTTTCACCCTCCATGGCGTTTAAGTGATAGGATATCACCCCCGTTATTTGCTAAAATTGTAGCTGACGTCCTCCTGAATGAATGGCCAGTGTAGTTGTTTGCATCCGGCAGTTTCAAGTATGTAGCTATTTTAATTGCTGAGGTACTAATGGTATTATGTCCCATATTTTGTCTTGTAGGTTTTCCAGATCTAAAGCCAATAAAAAGTCTTAGAATGTCTGGCGAAGGTCTTATCAATCTTGTCACCACATCAATCCACCTAGGTTCGACAATAACAAATTTTCTACAAGATTTGTTTTTTGTATGGGGAATGTTTATTACAATTATGTCTTCTCGCAGATTGACATCAGCCACTTAACAACCTAAAAATATAAATGTAATTTCCTGATTTTGGAAATATGGTCAAATGAAAATAATTACTTTAATCGGAAGAAAAACTTCATCCGGTGCATCAGTAATAAACTGTCTGATATGATGTTCTTCAAACACTGCAGCTTTTTTTGGCATATACGAATCATTTTTTCGCTTTAAAAAGGCAATTACCTTGTAATATTTTGATATGTCAATATTTTCTTTTAATCTCAAAGTTTGCTTTAACATTGAGAATTTAGCCCATAAACTAGAGGCTTTTCTCTTTTTCGCTTGCTCTTGGAAATATACCAAGAGCACGTTTTCAGAAACTTTTTTACTTTTTTTAATTTACACCGATCTTTAAAAATGTTATATAGAAGGTGAAAAGGAGTACTAGCTGTACAACGTTAGGTGTAAAGGGAATTAATGGGATTGCAGCTATTGGCGTTAGAATTAAGAAGACGTGAACCTTTTTTCGTATCTAAGCTTTCGCTAATTCTTTATTAGTTTCTTCAGAGAACAAAACTACAAATAAAAACAACAAAAGTTGTGAATTAAAATTCGGCTATTCTTAAGACGAAGTAAATTATTTAACTTACGTGGTAATACTTAAAGTACGGCAACATCACAAGACTCATATGCAGTTAATATGCGGTAACATCAATATCAAACATCAAACAACATATTTAAAAATATTTACCCTGTCAGACCTATAGTTTCTTTCGTTGGCTCTCCAACATACAGATTATCTTCCTTTGTGGATGGCATTCTCACAAGGGCTTTCGGTGAAAATACAAACTACAATGTAAAGGATACCTTCACTTTTGCAGAACTTGTTCCCAACATCACTTTACCTTCAAATTATGTTGTTGTCTCCCTGGATGTAATATCTCTATTTACCAACATTCCGTTGGAGGTTGTCATAAATATTATCGATAGGGATTGGCAGTTAATTTCTGATCATACTTCTTCTTACTACTTCTAGACAAAACTTCTTTCATAGAAATTACAAAATTTTTATTTGACTCTTCCAACTTCACTTTTAATGGTCAATTTTTCAAACAAAAGTTTGGTACGCCAATGGGTAGTCCCATCATTGCCTGTATTGTGATGGATGAACTCCTTTCTCAATGCATCCCAAAACTACCATTTGAATTACCGTTCATCTACAAATATGTTGATGACATTATCACATCTGTTCCATTAGACCATACCGCTACAATCCTTAATGTTTTTAATTCTTACAACAACTATTTACAATTTACGATTGAGCTGGAAACGAATAATAAAGTTCCATTTTTGGATACCACACTAATTAGAAATACTGCTCAATCTCTTATGTTGGACTGGTATACTAAACCAACCTTCTCTGGAAGATATATGAACTTTAATTCTAATCATTCGATTAATATGAAGCTAAACAATGTCACAGCCCTCAAAAATAAAGTTATCAAAATTTCACACCCCTCCTTTAGGGAAAAGAACTTATCCCGACTAAACAGCATTTTTTCGAATAATGGGTACCCAAAAAAACTGTTGAATTCCCTATTACACAACACACCACTCATGGCCTCTAATAACAACATCAATGAGGAGTCTACTGACGATGTTTTGACCTCCTTGAACAGTCCCCCTCTCAACAACACCCCCAACAATAAGGTCATCACGTATTGCAAGTTTCCTTTTATCGATAATTTAACTCGAAAAATATCTTTCCTCTTTAAGGATTTACCAATCAAATTAGGTTATTACAACATCAAAACGATAAATATCTTATTTTCCAAGGGGAAATCTCCCACCCCAAAACCATTACAATCTGGTCTGGTTTATTGTATTCCTTGTCAAGATTGCATCTCCGTATACATCGGACAAACCTCCCAATATCTGGACAGAAGAATGAGACAACATCGTTTGGATTGTCAACACTCATCCACGAAGACAGCATTGTGTGAACATAGCACATCGTTGAATCATACGTTTGACTTTGACAACGTTATTATTTTGGAAAGGGAAAACAAATGGTCGACTCGTACATTCCTCGAAATGTTTCACATTCAAAGGACAGATAATACTGTTAATTATAAAACAGACATCCAGAACCTTAGTGCGATTTACTCCTACATATTGTCCATAGACAAACAACGTTACAATAAAACTAAAAATAAATAACTTAGTTCATTAACTAATTTTAATTTAGATTAATGACTTTCACCCTATAATCTCTGTATATTTTACTATACAGATTGAATCTCTGGTAACCAAATGGGTGGGGAAGCGGTCGACTCCCACTACCATTGTAGAAAACATATTCATGGATATACATAACGATACGCTCGTATATATGTCATCAGTCTGTCACCTGTCAGTTTCTCTATTAGCATATTAATGTAATAATGCCGAAATACACAGAGCAAGAAAAACTTCAATTGCTAAAATGGCATTATGCTGGTAATAGTTTCCAGCAGGTCCGCGATTTATTTAGCGTTAAATATCCAGATAGGTCTATTCCGTCAGTATCCACGATTTTTGACTTACTTAGAAAATTTGAACGTACTGGCATGGTAAAAAATTTAAAAAAAAGCTATCCCACACGCAAAATATCTGCGGATACATTGCTATTGGTATGTGCGTCGATTGAAAATAATTCAAATTTATCGCTACGACAGATTGCAAATGATGTGGGAACATCAACATCATCTGTTAGTCGCATTTTAAAAAGTAATGCGTACAGCAGTTTTAAGGTGTCTAAGCATCAGCAATTATTTCAACGATGCATTTAGACGAATGGAATTTTGCGAGAGGTTGATGGAAATGGTGAATCTCAACGATGATTTTTTAAATAATATTTTATTTACGGATGAGTCATCATTTCCCATTGTAAGATCCCACAACCCGTCAATAGTTAGGTATTGGGCTAGAAGAAATGAATTTCGCAGTGTAAGCACGCGTACCCAGTATCAACAGAAAGTAAATGTATGGGCTGGGTTGTTAAATAATCGGGTTATAGGTCCCATATTTATCAATGGCAATTTAACTAGCGCTAGTTATTTAGTTCTATTGGAAAATGAAGTTTTGCCGATCATAGAACAACTACCGGACATTAACCATCAAAGAATTTACTTTCAACAAGATGGTTGCCCAGCCCACAACGCTGCAGTCACTCGGGCTTTTTTGAATCGTGTATTTCAAAATCGTTGGGTTGGAACCTATTCGCAAGAAATATCGTGGCCACCCCGTTCGCCCGATTTGTCTCCCTTAGATTTTTTTTATTGGGGATATTTAAAGGAGTCCATTTAACGCAGATATCAGACCAAATACCATAGAGGAATTAAAAAATGCTATTACAAATTTCTAATAATATCACACCAGAAATGCTGTATAATGTAAAAACTAACTTTTACAATAGATTAGGGTTTTGTTTATTTAAGGGAGGCGGTATTTTTTAACCATTTATTTAATTTATACCTATGTAATTTTCTATAATTAGGTCAAGTAATAAATAAACAGAATGTTTTTTCCTAATTTTTTTATTTTACTATGACTGAGCATTACAGGCTTAACCTTCGCCAATGCTCGGCCTCATCACCCATCAATGTAGAATAATCAGGTGTACATCTGATTATTTATTTATTTAATTTCTTTTTCTTGAATCCTGACTAATTATTTTTATTTGCCAGAGGAAGGTCTTTGTTCTATTTTTGAGAATTCGCTATCTTTAACTTATTATTCGATTATTGAGCATAATCGTTATTTCATCGAAGAATAGTTTTTATTTTCTCTCGTAGCATATTATTTTCTTTAACATAATTGCGTAAAATGCCTGGCTACTTAATCATATTTGGATTAACCTTAAATTATTATTGATTGATTGTGAATTGAAATTGGCTGACGCATATGTCGAAGTTCTACTGTCACTGTCAACTGGTCACACGTCTATATCGGTGTCTGCCGAGAAAATGGTGGGGAAACATGGCTGCGTTCTCCTGTCATTCGGTTACCACAGATTCTACCTGTATATTATAACCTGATCAGTATTGATCATTTTATTAACATTTAGAATTCTCAGAAATGTTTTAAATAATTCAAGTAACTTTAAGTCAATTACTATAATACTTTTGTACAACATTGTATATACACTCAGTTGTCCACTAAGAATTCCACCTGTCTCTATCTTGATAACATCAATTCCCCAACTTTTGGTGGGAAACTTACGATTACTATAACCCCACTTACTGTTAGTCCACGTGAAACATTACACTTTCGAGTTTTAATTAGCGTTGTTAATATTTGAAATATTTTTAAATATGTTGTTTGATGTTTGATATTGATGTTACCGCATATTAACTGCATATGAGTCTTGTGATGTTGCCGTACTTTAAGTATTACCACGTAAGTTAAATAATGTACTTCGTCTTAAGAATAGCCGAATTTTAATTCACAACTTTTGTTGTTTTTATTTGTAGTTTTGTTCTCTGAAGAAGCTAATAAAGAATTAGCGAAAGCTTAGATACGAAAAAAGGTTGACGTCTTCTTAATTCTAACGCCAATAGCTGCAATCCCATTAATTCCCTTTACACTTAAATGTTATATACTTTTATGTAAAAATTTTTTGATTTTTCGGACAGTAATTTTTGATACTCTATTTGATCTGCTTCCTTGCGGATTTCTGGAGGAGTACAATTACTGTCTGACATTTTTTTTTGGTATTGTAACAAGACATGAATAAATTCTCTGTTTGACATTAAATGTTTATTCATTTGTTTTTACAGACTAACATGTTTTCTATGGATATCATAAATTAACCATTTATCGAAACGGCTTATTATATCACATTATCACTGAGAAAGCGGTTAAATGTGCTAGTAGTGGAAAAAATAGTATATAAACCAGGGCAGAGAATATTTTTCTCAGCCTCTTAGCCATTATGCCAATAATGTTACTTGGTTGAGAAAAATGTCTTCTCTCTCTTAGTATATTACTATTACTATTACTATTACTACTACCGCCATTACACATAAAATTAGGTCTGATGAAGAATTTCGTGAAAGCATTGAACAAAGAGGGACCAGGATTTCGATACCTTAAACAGAAATTTCCTAATACATTTGAGGCAAAACTTAAAGAGGGGATTTTTATAGGACATTAATCTATTACAACAGGATCGAGAATTAGACGTACTCTTGAGCGATTTAGAACGGACTGCTTGTGATGCATTTAATAGTGTGACAAAGAATTTCTTAGGAAATAGAAAATCTGAAGATTATGACGAAATTGTTAGTGAACTTGTTAGAAGTTACCATGCATTAGGCTGTAATATGAGTCTTAAAATACCTTTCTTGCATTCGCACCTGAACTTCTTTCCCCTGAATCTTGACGATGCACAGTGGGCCAGGATGCCAGATTAGAGCGACAAAACTATTACGCAAAGCTAATCGCTATAATTTTCAATAATATCTTTTATAAATAACTAAAACCTCTTAATTTTCACTTTAAATAAGTATATTAAAAAAAACATACGTTGTTGTCTTTAAAAAATCATATTTGAAACTATAAAAATGCAAGTTTTACAGTAGGTACTTAATTTATACTTATTTACACCTACAGATATACATGTACACATTTATTTTCAATAGTCGCTATCGGAAGAACCTATTGTGTCGTTGTCACTATCTATATTAACACAAGTGTCATCAGTTTCACTCTCTAAGTGTGCATCAGAAGATATTGAAATATCTGGCGTATTTATTAAGGATAGTACTTCCAAACCTAATTTACTTTTACTTTTGACCGGCAATGTTCGTAATCCTGTTAGTTTTTATACGCGAAATTTTTCTGGTATGTGATTGTCTAAAGTTTTTGAAATCTTTAAACCTAGATTCCTGTGCCTCTTCTGATAATTCACCGATTGAAATCATTAGAGAGTTTATTATTTCACTTCCATGAATTAGCAACTTATGGACCGAAACTGGCATGAAATACCAAGGATAAGTACTTATCAATATTATTGCTGTCTCTTTGGCATAGAGATCAAACTTGTCGGAATTTAATTCGTATCCACAGGAAATTGCCTGCAAAATTACGCGAAATCTTTCGATAATAGTTTTATCAACGCCATTAATTTGAGAGGAGAGTTCTGCATTTAAAAAAAAACAACGAGCAGTATTGCCATCATTAGTTGTACCGCTTCCTCCGGGTTTTGGAACGTCCACAAGTAATCCCAACTTATCTCTAAAATCCGTTTGAATTTGACGCTTTCTTTCTGCTAATATTTTTTTATCTGTTTGTCCACGCACTTGCCATTTTTTAATGTTGAGCCTGTAAGCAATGTGAAGAAGATATTCGAAGGTACGGATCCACGAGTGTAAAGGAGATAAGCCGTATTTTAAATTATCTATACTAATTGCTTTGTTGTGCAAACGATCTAAGCAATTCGTTTCTTTTGGAGTTGCCCCACAAACATAACATTTTTGTGCTGAACTAGTTGAAGTTGTTATAGTATTACACATCTTTCCATCTATCATAGTAAAATGTAGTTCGTGAGTAATTGTTAATGATACATTGTTCAGTGTACAGAATGAAGGGCACAAAGTACTAATTTGGGTCTGAATATCGTTTACAATTTTATTAACAAACTCGTTTGTTTCTTTTTCAAAGTAGAAGTTTATAGGTCTGCAGTATCTAACAGAAGAAGGTCTAGGATTTTTCCAAACAATTATTCCATTAACTCGAAGTCTTAAAGGGACAATTTATGACATAAACAAGTTACTATCAGATAAATCTGTATTAGAAAATTTTTGTTTAAAAGAGCTCTGTCCGGAGCTAGCATCGCATCCCCATTTAGAAATTAGCACTAAATTATTTTCTGTAATATTGTCTATCACGGGACTTTGCGACAAACAAAGCCTAGCTGCGGTATGATCTAATAAAGATTGTAATTTAATCGCAACACCAACTTCAGTTACAGTGATAGTACTGTCATCAGGATAACATCGTGTCCTAACAGATCTAATGCAATTATATGCAGGAAAATTGTCCAGTCCTTTACTTAACATCGCTCTTCTCAATGCATTATACTGAAATTTGTATATTGAGCTTCGACAAATAATGAAAGTGCCTCATCTTCAGTAAATTTGGAAGCTTTCTCAGGAGGACTACGATATTTATCCCAAATCTTTTTTCCTCTGGTCGGTGTTGTTTGAGTAGCTTCTATTAAAAGTTTCGCCGTTGTTCTTTCTCCACGGCCCCGATAGAACTACTAGCAGCAAACGATAATTCTTCGGGTGAAAAACTTTTCCGCAGTGTCTCTGTTCTCCTCTCTTTAGTGCGTTGAGAAATATCATCAAATCCCGATTTTTGCGGCCGTCCTGGTCTCTGTTCCCTTTTTGTTTTTAACGAAGCTGGCATCTCGAAATCTTGCTTTATCCATTCTCCGTACTTATCCATCAACACCTTGCGATTTCTTGAACATCTTTCCCATATTGTTTTGTAGTTAACGTAAAACGAGTCTAATTTTCTTTTGAGATCCTTTTGTTGGAGTTCATTTAAATTTGGCAACTCAAATTTTAATTTCACACACTCAATAAGCTTCTGGACAACTAAAGGTTGTTTTTTTTTTGCCAGTTGTAGGAATAGCATTCATTAGATCTTCCTAAATCATACCTAAAGAAATAAATTTTAAACGATTAGTTATTTCTTTTTATGTCACTCGTCATGTAATAATTTTTTTCGCTAAATTCGCAAATTCTCGCAAACTTTCTTGTTTGCGTTGTAAAGTCAAATGTTATAGAAGTATTTCTAATAAAGTTTGAAATCTTAGAAATCTTTAGATCACTTTTAGAATCGACGTCAAACTTCAAAATTTAAGATACTTGTATACAGTTTATTACAATCTTATTTTCATGAAAAAAAACAATATCACTTAATCAAGAACTAGGCATTTGTAATATACATACCCGAAACTTCTTCAGCCATTTTGCACTTGACAAAAACAATACAATAAACACGTGAATTTACTTCTCGAAATCAGTACAGTTTAAAGTTACAACTCGGAGAGTTTAAAACGTATTGTTTCAACGGTCTGTATATCAGTAAAAAAGCTGATTTAGCGAATATAATGTAAACTATCTGATATAATGGTTATATGAGAGATATAAAAACACTTTATCGTGTTCCTAAAAAATATTTTAAATTTAGATTTATGTCGCCCTAATCTGGTTATCTGGCCCACTGTGCGATGTTAGTGACGAGCATGGGGAAAGATTTCATCAGGATATTTCCACTATTGAAAAACGCTATCAGGGCAAGTGGAATAGCGAGATGCTTGCTGACTACTGTTGGACTTTAATTTTAAATTTTAAAAATAAGTTTATATATAATTCTATATATAAGAAATTCTACATAATTATATCTGTGAGACGCAACAGAATACAGATTTATACCAAAAAGGTACAAATAACAATACGATCTCGTATCATATACATAATTTATATGTGTGTGTTTGTGTGTGTGTGGTATGGCTTTAAAACGCAAAACTCATCTAATAATTAATGTTAGACACGCCCAACTGCCGCCAACGGCTTGAATTTCAATTTACGTAGAGTAGACAGAGGCCAGGAGCTGTGGTGGTGTTGGATCGCCTATGTTTGCATGACCCGATAACGAATGCGTGATGTTACTAGAGCGCTGCGACCCTTTCTGCGTGTGTAATACATACGAAACATGATCTAGGTAGGTTGTTAGAACCGTATAAACGAAGCTTTCGAAGCTTATAGTCGCATATCTGCAGTCTACACTGGGTTATGTGAGAGTAACCAATTAATATTTGAAGGGACTCGGGGATAGATGAAGACTTAACCTTAACCTAACATGTTAGTATATATCAATTAATAAAGATAATACTTCTCTATAGTCGTAATATGTACATTTCAACCTCATATGTTTGTAGAACTGTAGCACTTAATATCTCAATAGAATCAACAGAAATTGCAATATATCGCGGGTAAAGATGGGAGAAAAAAATGTCCTCGAGGTATCTCATTTCATGTAATATAGGGCAAAGCAATCAAATTCATGTATCGAGTTTTGCAATTAGACTATACGACCAGTAGCCGGTCGATATATAATTCCCTTCGTCATCAGTGTAAGTTGAACAGTTAATCCCTTCTAAACTCGTTTTAATATTCATATTTGACAAGGCCAGCACATGGATTACCAATGTTATGCAAATATTATGCTTGTGTACTAGATGCTAATTTTAGATGGTGTTTATGTTGTGGAAATGAAGAAATACAATGTGATTATGAAGTGTTTGAAAAAGATATGACTGCAAAAAGAACTACAGAATGTTCTTCAGAATTAAAAATTCATCAAAATAATAATCAAATGATCTGCTGTCCAAAGAACGACCGTCTCTATTGATATCTACTAGCAGATGCTGGTCGTAGGACTTCTACTCATTGCTTGATTGGAAATTGCAAAGGAACGTTTGAAGTTCAATCCTGACACACAGACACGTGTTTCAAACTTGCTTGTTCTCATCAGTGTGTGATACAAAAGTATTCAATTCTATTCTATCCTATTCTAATTCGTTTGTTGGTTCATACTCTTGTATCACACACTGATGAGAACAAGTAAGTTCGAAACACGTGTCTGTGTGTCAGGATTGAACTTCAAACGTTTCTTTTATGCACTTTGTGTACGACGCACGCACGGCAAAATAGATAAATGGTCGGACAAAAATCAGAATGATCATATTAATGTAGAAAATGGTTTCTGTCTGGTCCCCACAGGTGTAAAATGGTTCCGGGTGCACCTAGGACAATATTAGACCTAAGAAGTAAGGGGATGTACTTGTGATTAGTGCTACCTAGAGCTTGGCCCAAAAAAGTCATGCCACCAAAAGCCAATGCATTATAAAGATTATTTAATTATAACAATTGGCCTGTTGCTTTGATTATTGGGACATACTATATCAATACTACATAGACTCTATTTAATGTACAAATAGAATAGCTTATGAACAATTAAAATTCATATTTTAAAAACTTTGATTTACATGAAAACAACATTATTTTATATTAAGTAACAACTCCATTTCTTCATCGTGATCATCCGTTGTATTTAATGAGGGAATAATATCCGAGTCTAGCATTTTGAGAATTTCATTCGAAAAGGGTTTTCTTCTATTTTGATGGATTTTTCTTTTGGAAGCTATTATTGGATCGGATACTATAAGCATCCAATATACAATGTCCGTATTTGTGTCTATTCTTGAGGTTTTCCTGGCATGAAAGAGTCGCAAACTTTTATATTCTGTTTGGCCAATTTTCAGAACATCTTCAGAAAATTATCCGACTGACCGAGGTAACGGATTTAACTATATTTGCTCCGTGAATTAGTAGCTTAGATGCGCTCATTTTGTACCAACCATAGTGTTGAAAGTACACTGAGGATATTTGAAAATCTTTCAATAATATTTATGGGTTCAGCAAAGAATTTTCTAGCCGTATTACCATCATTAGAATTGCCACCTCCCTGCTTCGGTCGATCTACAATCAAGCCAATTTCTTTATAAAACTTGGTGGTGATGCTTTTTTTCTCTCATTTAAATTATCTTTTGCATCTTTGCCTCTCGCTTGCCATTGACGCATTTCTAATTTATAAGCAATATGCAAAAGGTATTCATAACATCTCAGATATGAATGCAGAATTGATATCCCAAAGTTATACCAAGTCAAGTTCAAACCGCCCATTTTAAGAAGTAGATCCAGGAGTGTCCAGAAAAACTGTACCCGTTGAGTGCCTCAGTTTTGAAAGAAAGATTCGGCGATCCTGAATAGATTCGAGAGGAGACTCATCGGCCTAAAACTTGGTCGGTAACGATGGATTTTTACCACGCTTGTGGAGCATGAGGACACTCGTATGCTTCCAGCACAGCATTTAGGATCTGCACCGAGATGTCGTTGGCGTTAGTTGGAAGTTTTTTGAGG
This sequence comes from Holotrichia oblita, assembly GCA_023690525.1. Classification (NCBI taxonomy): domain Eukaryota; kingdom Metazoa; phylum Arthropoda; class Insecta; order Coleoptera; family Scarabaeidae; genus Holotrichia; species Holotrichia oblita. Next base: position 8,796,031 of record CM043021.1, read on the forward strand.
GCAGTATTGGCAATTTCGTCATTCTCAGGAGCCGTTCCTATGACGATTTATGGAACTTAGCATGTTTTCCTAACAGATTTCAGCCGACAGATGCTGGTGTCAATCTTTTTTTTCATAAACTGTTTTTTTTTGCAAGATTGAAATAAGAAATCGGTTAAGAAGTGGTCTACGAACACCTCCTTGTGGTACGCCACGTTGAAGTGCGAAATATATTATTCTATAACAAGATAAGAAATGGGAACTTCATTGTCTCGATTACACAAATAAATTTGTCAATAAAATTGAAACAATAAAAAGGATTTGATCGTTCCTAAAACACGATGATATTTAGTTATGGTTGAAGTTAGTACAAAGGATCAATTTAATTAAATTATTTAGCTGGGCGACATCCTATAATCGAAATAGCAGTTTCGTATTTCCTTCCATGTCGTAAACAACACTTCAAGGTAAGTAATCAACCTAAATCAGTACATTTATAGCTTCTGTGGAAGCTTAGCTGCTATCAATCATCTTCACACTATGCGGTGTAATTCGAATATATTGTGCTATCTAATTGATGTATCATCTATATCGATGCTTATCTCGCGAAAACGTGATCCGCACATGCATCTCAATATAGAATACTAACACTTTATTTAAAAGAACAAATTTTTTTACTAGTCATTTCAAACGATTTCGGTGAATTGCGAAAGCGTTTTCTTTTATCTCTGTTATTTTTTGTTTCCTCTTTCGTATACGTACTACGTTTATTGAATTTGCGTTCTCGGTTGTAGTAGTATTTGGCGTTGGCTGTCTTTATTTCGTTAAGGGTTTCCCGACTATGTGCGGTGCCGAATCAATTATCTGTAATCAAAAGTTCGGGAGCTATCGGCCCAAAACTAAATCACAATCGAGAAGTGTTTACCAATCAATAACTAAACTCTCCTGCGTTCTAGCATCAATTCTATGGTTGATATTACTATACGGTCATTAAACTATTTGAATTATCCTGCTAGTGCTCGTCAGCGTGGGATGATGATGGTACAGTACCACCAGTTTGAAGCGCATCACGGTTATGATGAATTAATTTGCGAGGATTAGTTTATGATTTTAAATTAGTTTTATTTGTATAGTTTCGTACTTTTAAAATAATTATTTCGTTTTCATTATGAAAATTTGATGTTGTTTTAAATAAATTTATCCATTTGAAAAATTCTGTCTGCAAGCAAAATTATCGTTTTTAATATAAAAACAATGCATAACAAATTAAGCAACAGTTTTTGCATTCCCAAAAGGTGTGGTTCATGGCATGGTAGCTAAATCGACGCATTTTTTTTTTGAAAACGAGGTAGAAAATGCATTTATAATGACTGGTGAACGTTAAGGGATGGTTTTTTTGATGACCAAGTTTATATGAATTTGATTTTGACAATATGTAGTTCCAGAAAGATGGAGCCACAATAGCCACATGTCGCGTTGCTCATGCCATGACCGACGTATTGTAAGAAAAACTTAATGAAAGGATAATTTCAAAGAATGCAATTGTGCTCCAAGAAGTTAATTGTAATTGAACTCCTTTAGATTATTTTTTCCCAAGAAATTATGCACTCTTGGATTGGTATTACCATCCCTTTGAAAAAAAATGTTACATAGGAACTAGAGCTGCCTTTCAACTTACGTCAGTTTACCGCAAATTTGAATGATACTACGATGGTCTCAATTTTCCTAAAGTTGGAGGTTCTGTGTCCACAAACCTTTTTATAATCAAATATGCGGCTCATTTACTCACCGGATTAGAGATCTTCTTGTTATGGTGATCTCAGCAGAGTGGCTCAATCATTGCGACCGGTCAATTCATCAGCTGTAGAATCTGCTGCGTCTCGACAGGAGATGGTGGCCTGTCCGGATCCAGCTCCTCGAGATACTGGATCAACGGTTTGTGCGACCTCTTTAGTCTCTCTAGACCCCTCCCTGACCAGCACCAGCACATGTTCGTTCAAGAATGGAATATTAACATTCCTATGGATCTGGCTGTTTGTTACAACGACTTATAAGCGCTGGACTAGATGAGGGCGCCGGAGGAACATCGTGAAGATCAGCAATTTCAACCTTCACCCTGGAATGGTACTTGGGGTACACCTATACCCCATCCTTCTTCAAAAATCCATGGCTTCTCAAAATAAGCTTATCGATCTAACAAATCCTGATGATCTAGCTGAAATACATCGTATTCTCTATGATTCTGATTCCGAGAGTTCTCAGGACGAGATCGATGAGGACAATGTCATGATACTAGATTTTAGAGACGACCTCGAAGAGGATAAATAGTCCGAAGAGACGACCCTATAGTTTCTCCTATTTCGATTCCTTACCAACCGCCTATAATTCTGAGGAAGCTGGACCGTTGGCACAAATATAGTTTGCGAACCAAGATAAGGTTAAAGTTTTGAAGGTTCCCACCAAACTAAGAGGCAAAAATGGATTCAAATGGTAAGGTGTGAAAGGAGAATAAAAATAAATCAAGTCAAATACAATCACGAATAGAAGCGTGGCAATTATGTTTCACGTGATTCGATCACAGAATATAGCAACTAAAAGACAGCAATATGGCAAAGAAATGGGCAATAGTGATACCGAAGATACACCAATAGCTAATAAACCTTCCTACACCAGAGACACAAATAATGTTGAAATGATGGGCTCTCTTTGGTTTATTATATTATGCCGACGTAATGAAGTTGAATGGTGTATTTACCAAAGAACTCTTTGACAAAGACAATGGTATACCCATATTTTGACCAACGATGCCCGAAGCACATTTTAAATTTTTAGTAAACTTCCTCCGGTTTGACGATAAAGACACCAGAGCTGACAGAAGAGAAATCGACAAACTTGCAGCATTTCGAGATGTGTTTGAGAGATCCATAAACAAAATGAAAAGATTTTATGTGTTGCTATAGTGACCAACTTACATTATTATAATATTGTTCGCCAAAAATTAAGACAAAAACTGTTATTATGCTTTCGACAATGCATGAAAGAGGTGATGAGTCATGTACCACACCAAATTATCAGAAATTATAGAATTTTATAATTCTACCAAGAGAGGAATGGACACTTTGGTCCACCTGTGCCATCATTACTCTACTGGTATAATTTCTTATATGTTGTGGGATATACCTCGTTAGTACTTTTACGATCGAATAAAAAAATTGTCAAAAACAGAAGAGATTACCTGAAAAAACTCGCACTTGATTTAGTGAAGCCTCATATGGAAAGTCGCTTGGGAACTACAACTATGAAGTGTGAACTCCGTCAAACTATATGCAATGTACTAAAAATAACCCTCTTCTCTTTCCCCCTTCCTCTCTCTCCTCAGCAGAAGTACCAACAAGGCTACCTCCTACCACCGATAGATGTTTATTTTGCCACAGAAGTCAAGACCGACAATCCAGGGTTAACTGCGATGTATCCAAAAAATTAATTTGTTTACAAAATCAGAAGAAAATTTGTCCAACTTGTGCGGAGTAATAATAAAATACATTTTTGCAGAATTAACCCAAATGTAGAAAGTTAATTCACCAACATATTTTTTGACAAAAATTAATCACCTTTTATTTGAGATACACTTGCACGCCACTGTAGCAGATTAAGTTCTGAAAATAAGTGTAGCATTCCAGGGTTAAACTGAGAGAACTCTTTTAGCAAGTCCCCAATGAGAAATGGTGTCTAAATGTAAGCCTTGTTTCGAGGATCATGTCAAGATATTGCACTTGGATATGAATGATATTTAGATTTTCCGATTTTGTTGTTTTTAAAATTTATTATCTAAGGAATTGGATTATTTAATTGAAATAAAATTTGAGTTTGGATGAAGAAGAACTTGAAGACGCCCGGTGCTCAGTACATATCGATATTGCTAATCATATCAAATGACTGTAGTTTCTGCAAAACCACGTCTAAAGACTGATTATCTGTTTTCCGTGACGTCACGTCCTGTATACCACAGGGTGTGGGGTCAAAATTCGGACAACTTTTAATTTAAAATTCCCACTCTCAAAAATTACTCTTAGCAATCGAAGTAGCCTGCTACATGTAGTAAATAGTCATAACCTAGGTTTAACCTAACGTCCACAATGAAGATTTGTTAACACCAATTCAAACGAAGGCGTTAAATAGGGTTCAAGGTTATTGAAAGAGCTCAATAGCTTGTTTTTAGGAATCCAAGGCAATCGATTCGAAATTTTTAGAAAATTGTGTCGTCTGAAGCAGTTTTTTGATACAAAATTAGTTGTTGGACAATGTCGACAAGTTTTGGTCGAAAGAATTCTGGTCCGAGATTGGAGACTGTCATCAAAACAAATGAGGATTATATTGAATAATTCAGTTGGTTGTGATCAGTTGTGGAAAAATTTTATTTCAAAGGATTATTAAATTTGTTCGGGATTTGACGCCGCACCCTGTATAGATAACACCCAATTTAGATAGAGATCATTCGAAAATCTCAATTTGCGTCACATTCTGTACGAAAGAACCATAATAGTGTTAAAACGGAGCCAGTTTAGAAAGCAAAGGTGCAGAATTTAATTCAAATTTGAAATTATTTTTTGAGCGTTCCCCGTATAGTCTCCGTAAAGGATTATATTGCACCTAAGGTGTACTATAGGTAGGTATAGTGTTATAGTGCAGTCCACCTAGCGTAGGATATAAAGGCACTCATATATCGGATGGCCAAGTTGCGCGTCGGCGCCTGTTCAAGAGAGAGCGTTACTATAGCAACGGAGTTCGAGTGGGGAAGGGTGGGCGCACCATATTCTGGTGGGGGTAGGTATGTCAAGTGTGTTCACTTGTCACTCACTGTCAGTCTAGCACGTGCCGGCTCGTTTACCACGAAGCAGACAGTCTAACCGGAGTTTTAAATACGAACTTTGTCCTTTGTAAAATATACATAAATTAAATTAAACACACAACATATTAAATAGAAGAACTAACTAGAAGATAATAATAAAAAAATATACATCATATTATTATACTTACCGGAATATAGAAATAATAACAAGTTTAAAACTGGATTTGACAAACTTTTTTAACTTTAAAATAAATATGCATCAACTTAATCGCGAGTTTCATTCAATTTCGTACTATTAAAAGAGTTTTGTACATCTGAAGTTTTGCCTTGGTGAGAGGCGATGCACTTTTGAAACTAAACTGTGTTTTTTTTCCCGCAACAATTAAGACCGATTTGTTTTGAGAAATTAGAACTGCAGATAATTACAGTTCAGTGGGGGCTACTAACTGTTTAACATATCCTGTAAGTTTGGTGTTATTTTTGTGGTATAATTGTTTTGTGTTTTGTTTATTAGATTATAATAATAGTTGATGTTGTTTTTTGTAACTGTTGTTATGTGTATCTTGTTTGAATATATAACTTTAATTTGATCTAATTTGTTTATTTTTATTATAATATTTTAGTGTTGTAATTTAATTCTTTTTTCGGTGAAAATATTTAGAAAAATAATAACTTAACTTAATTTTGGAGCAGGAATCTTTGTTCTTCTTCTTTGATACTTTTCTATTGTTTATCAATTTATTCTTATTGAATATAATCAGGTTTTTTTGAAATTATATTAGTTAATATGAACTAATATTAACGACATATATAATAACTTCGATCACAATCTTTTTCCAGTTTGTTATAGTGTATAAATTATTTAGTTTAGGATAGTTTGGCCAGATACAAATGTTTTGGCCACAGAGATCAATTCCCAAAATTTAAAATACTGGGCAGAATCCATATTTAATTTAGTAACTTCCATCTTTTATATTTCTGGCTAAGCTTTCTATTTTTGCCTAACTGTAGAAGAAGTCAAATTAAATTAAATTAAAATCAACGTATTTTTCCTGTTTTATAAGAATGACTATCTAAAGGAAATTTTAATTATTTTATAAAACTACTAGGAAAGAGAGTTAAAAATAGTAGGTAATAGGGCAAAAAAAGAAAGAGAAATGGATCTAATGGTAATAAGAGAGAACTGATTATAATCCATACGATTACAATAAGACAATAAGAGATCTAGTCTCAGAAAGTCCTTTGGGACTTTTTTGCCTTTTGACTGCTTTTCCAAATTTGTCTTTCCATTTTCTTTACAGAATCAGACGATGTGATTATGGATCCTAGCTCAAGAGTTAATTCCTTCCTTTTAGGAGACTTTTGATTAGCATTTTTGACATGACATATATGAATGTGCTTGTGATAATAAGAGAAAGTCTGAAAAGTTAGTTAAAGTCCATTGGCATATGGTTTTCTTGTTTCCTTCAATTTTCTCAAAAATTATGAATTCCCAAAATCAGAAATACAAAAGTTTATTGAACAAACCTTCAACAGATGTAATTTTTCTCTGTATACAGTCGAGCAATAGATCTCAAAGTCAAAAGTTTTAATATTTATTCTTCTTACTAATGATAGACTGGCTGAAAAGAAATTAAACTTAATTGTCTAAAAACATTTTTATATTTCTCTGAAATTGTTTGTATTAATTTGATGGTGTTTGAGTTCCTGACAGCTGCTACAGTATAAAAATAGTAACTACATTTCTACTCTGACAGTTTTAGCTTGATAACATATTTTTGTTCAAATTTAATTGTGCTAACTGTTAAAAATTTTTCTAACAGGTGTTAAACTATAAGAAAAAGGTTTCCAGTTTGGCAGTTGTATCTTAATAGTTTTGTAAAAAAAAAATCAACTATTTTAACACTATTTTGAAACAATTTTTAACAGGTTTGAAAGCATTTCCAACACTTCAAATTTCGAAATATTTCCGACACCTGTCAAATTATATAACAAAAAAAAAAGTTATTGTACGTACTTCCTTTTAGTTTTGACTTGCATAACTGTTAAACTGTTTCTGATATATCATAGCATGATTTATAGACATTTTTTCCGTTATATATTGTGTAATTTAGGTGTATTAGTACTAATTTATATGTACAGTTGCTTGCAATAAATCTGCGTACAAGTCCTATGCCAATTTCCATATTTTTTCGATGTGTTGAAATGTACTTTCCTAAATGAGGTTAAAAATGTCGACTTGACAGTATATAATACATGTTTACGAATAGCAGAAAGGTTGACAACTATTGACAAATGACAGATTATGTACATCCAAATCACATAATAATAAAGCGTACGCAATTTTATTGCAAGCGACTGTACTATTTGCACTGGGCAAATAAAATGTGTATAACTATTATTTTTGCCAATTTTAATAGTTACAACTATTAAAAATGTCTTCTAAAAAACGTGAAACCATTAAAAGAAAACTAGTTTTTACGATTTTAGTTTTGTAAAAGTTGGCAAAAATACTATTTTCAAACTCTTTCTGACAGCTGTCAAACTATAAACATGAGTTTTTCAAAATTGTAGGTATAATAGTAAATACATTCAAAAAAAACAGATTTAATAATGACATTAAAAAGTACAAATAATTCAAAGTTAAGAAACGGGTTTTGTAGTCACATTTTTGATAATAGTGGGAAATTTTGTGGAGGTTGGTAACATGAGCATCAAAATAAGTTGTATAAATTTTTTATTTCACCAGTAATATGGCAAATTAGTGCAAATGCTGCTTGCTCATACATTGTATGAAAATTTTGTTATTTTAACAACAACTTTAAAATGTCACATCGAAATTTCCATTACTGTTGTAATGTGACCCACATGTGACCAACTTGAAATAAATCCGCTTAAATGTCCCATTTCTATTATGTGCAGCAGTAGTGAAATACAAGCTATGCTTGCAGTAGGTACTATAATTGCAAAAAATTTATTAAATAGTATTTAATATAATTATAATATAATATACTAATTGTTAGGATCTTTTCAGAAACACCAAACGGTAACAATTTAACAACTTTAATTAAAAATATTACCATACATAGAAACAGTTTACAATCTATGATTTCGAACGTCCCCATTGTTGCTAACTTCTCTCTTCCTCGGCTCGTACTACCAACCTCTAAGTAGTAAAGTTACATCATATCATTATATTTTAATAGCTTGATAAATGCTAACCTAACATTCAAGTTTACGAAAAAATGAAATTTCACTGGAAGAAAGTTTAATCCAATTGGTCCTATACCAACAAGATTTACAGGTACTACATATACCATTTCTTTCTTTAGAGCATTCCAGTAAAATTTGGCTAGTTGCCTATAGTAGAACTTTTGCGAAATGCCGTTTAAGCAATAGGTTCAGGTTTTTGGAGGATGGTGTGACATTTTCACATTCTTCTGAGGAAGCAAAATCTAATTCAGAACAATCATCTTTAATTTCAGGCACTGTTAAGATGTTCCTTAAGTTTGGCGTTATCTTTTTTAAAGTTTTTCGAAACTCATTCCACTTCTTTGCCGTATGACTCCTTTTCCAATTTTGTTTTTTAATTTTCTTTACAGCACCAGACGATTACCAGCATCATTTTTGGTTTGTGCCAGGTTTTCTTTCATGAACGTTTCAAATTGGGGCATCCTCTTTGGTGTTCTTTACTTAAATCATCGAGCAGGTGCTGTTGCTGGCACCATCGTTATTGGTATATAGGTTTAAAGCTGGGTGTATTATTTGCTTGAGAATAACTTTTTGGCCATTTTATTGCGATTCCTGGTAGCTCTTCAATTTAATTTTGATCAAATGTTTCCCCATGAAACTTGACTGGATTTTAACAATTCCTCCCATATCTTTTGAAGCATTTTTTGGCAAATTCTCTATTTGGTAAAGGGGACACCAGCACATTCTGTGGTGTACTGAAGCATATGCTGGTTTCAATCAGTTTTGATCGGTTTCAACACAGTTTTGTCCAGAGCTAGGAAATAATAGGCCTAATTGGAGGCTGTTGAGGAGGGTGTTAACTATTGAATCAGCAGCGGGAAATTCAAATTAGAAAGTTATTAAAATTGATTTTGCTTTTAGATAAAAGTTTGTCTGTATATATATGCACGCCTGAACATATTTGTAAATCAAAAAATACGTTTATTTCTCCAAAATACATTTATTAAGAGGGCGGTCTACTTATGTTTACGTAAAGCGTTCCTGTACGTATAAAATAGAAGTAATTTTGGCTCATTAATTTTTTTTTAGTGTTATTTTAAAATCGGCCTTCACACGCATATATGTATATATACATTCGTATGTATGTACAAACGTTTTTATTTTTATTTTTATATAAAAAATTTCGCATATTAATAGTCGATGTTAACTAAACAATCTCTGATTTTGGGATAGAGCGTACGAAATTAGACATTGCTAAGGTAATATTAGCTGTTAATGCGCGAAATTTGAGGTGTATAAATAGAAAATATCTGTACAAATATGCGCGTGAAGGTTAATTTTAAAATAACATTAAGGAATAAATGATACGACGGTTTAAGTAAACAATGGGAAGAATTTCGAATCGGGAATTGAAATATTAATATTTTATTATAATATATGTATATATATTTTTTTGCTTCTATTACGTAGTACGTTCTAAATTAATTTACTTCATGATAAAGCCTGCTTTACATTATCATATTTCGTTTGACAAGTTTGTGCCAAACAAAGTGCATTTGTATAATTTATATATTGTTTATACGCGTAGAATTAATATAATTTCCTAAAGAAGTCACAGAATTGTGACGAAATATCGAAAATAAAGATTTTATTATTAAAGGACCAAAAAAACCTGTAAAAATTTTATTGTTTAACAAAAAAAAAACGGTCAAAAAACAACATCAATAAATAAAAATTGTCAAAGCTGACAAGCAACACACCAGACCTGACTTAGGGTCATATTTATAGTCCGTGCTTGAGGTTGTGTCGATACTTGAGAACACGATTTTGACGTACATGTCATTACAAATCTGTCAAAATAGCGTGCTCAAGCATCGACACAACCTCAAGTACGGACTATAAATATGACCCTTAGAGTCATATTTATAGTTCGTGCTTGAGGTTGTGGTGATGCTTGAGCACGTGATTTTGACATAAATGTCATTACAAATATGTCAAAATTGCGTGCTCAAGCATCTGCACAACCTCAAGCACAAACTATAAATATGACCCTTAGTGTCATATTTATAGTCGATGCTTGAGCACACGATTTTGACGTAAATGTCATTACGAATCTGTCAAAATCGCGTGCTCAAGTATCCAGACAACCTCAAGCACAGTCTATAAAAATATGACCATTAATTGGGTGTATTTTACTGGCAGCTGCCTTTTTGAGTACCTACTGTGTAGAAACTATAAACACTAGAAAAGCTTCTAAGGTGAACTTAGTGTGCATTCAGTGCTACCAGCAGAAAACGCTATAAGTTTGAAAAATTGTTGCCATTAATGGAGACGATTTTTTACCACATCCTACTTCGTTTCGTTGGCAACAACTTTCTCCTTTGTTAAGCTGGATAAGAAATTAGAGAGAGAAAGATTAGAATGTTTAAAGGCATTCTAATTAGATATTATTAATGACCATAAAAAAAACGTTTTTTTTTCTGGATAATTTGCTACTTAGAAGGCTTCAACGGTCCGAATCTCTTCCAGATTTTGACTGCGCCGTAGTAAAGTGAATGTATACAATACAAAAAATTATAAAATAATTCCCTTTAAAGTAATGTATCACATGACCTATATACGAGGGCAGTTCAGATAGAAGAAATTCACATGGAAATTGTGCAAGTACTGGGCGAATCTGGACTTTCATATTAGGTGGTGAAGAATTGGGCCTTTACAGGATTTTAAATTTGACAGGGAGATCTGTGAACAAAGTCGACAAGGTATTCGACGATCAAAAACTGTTGTTTGCGAAGAAAGCATTGATCTGGATCATTATATGCTTCTGAAATCACTGTCAAATTCATAACTCAGACTTGTGGCTTTTCAATAGGTAGTGTAGAAATAATTTTACATAAAGAATTAGTTCCCAAAAAGGTGGTTGCACGATGGGTACCGATACTGTTGACCCCAGAACAAAATCACTTTCGATAGGTCACTTCAGAGAAGATTCGTTAATGTAGATGATGTAGAGCCTAGAAAGGAGGTGGGGTTTACCACCCCCTCAACAGTTTTGTGCATCAGCATCTGCAGAAAAGATCATGGCCACAGTTTTTTTTTTAGGATGCCAAAGGAATTATCTTTATAGATTTGATATCACGTGATCAGATTATACCTGGAGAATATTATGCTGCGTTCATTTCCATTATACATAAAAAATTAGATCTCAGAAGAGGTGGTCATACGATGGGTACCAAAAATATTGATGCCATAGCAAAAGTGCATTTGATAGGTCACTTCAGAGACGAATTTGGCCAACGCTTCGCTAGCAAGATTCGTTAGTGCTGATGAAACTTGCAGAGCGTAGAGAGGAGGCACAAAAGTTCACCACCCTCTCGAAAGATTTTTTATCACGTGATTAGATCACGAAATCACATCAAAGAAAGAAAGGAGCATAAAATGCATAAAATTTCGTGCTAAACAAGATATTTAAATTTTAGTTTTGTTCAATAGGTACATTGTTGCTAACAATGTCACCTACATGACCTACCTACATATTTATCTTTAATTCTTCTGGATAAAATCTTAGAGAGAGAGATTAATATTTGGTCTATAATAAAAAACAGGTCTGGATTTGTTTAAACCAAAACACACGCAATAAACTGTTCAACAATACAATAACAACCATCATGTGTTAATATGTATTTTATAGTTTTGGCAGACAATAAAATAGTTACGACTTGTTTTCAAATTTTAAAATTATATCTGTATCTGTCGCGGACTACGAAACAAATAGGTCATTAAAAATAATGTCCAGATCTTTTATATTGTTACTAAAGATCTAGTAGACTTAACATGTTCCCCCCATAAAAAAGAATGTTGAAAAAATATAGTGTTTGTAGACGAATTCTTCTGAAATTGCTTTCTAAACTTGTACATATATTGATTTGGTTTTCCCAACAATGAGAAAATAGAATTTCCCTGTTTACTTATATTATTTCGTAATCGAATTTAGTACAAAAATAAAAGTCGAGTTTAAAAATAACTTTCCCTGCCGTCGAATTATAACATGTATGTATGTACTACATATGGTACATATATCTAATTATATTCAAAAATAAAAATATTTTTAACCTTCATCCGACAGTGCAGTATAGTTAAAATTAGTACTTACGGGAAAGTACGCGATAGACGAGATTTTAGCAAGGAAAAAAAGGAAACTACGACAATTCGACGTTGATAGCTGGATATAAAGTTTAATAAAATCCCTGTAAATGGGCGGTTATCTCTCAGTTTTGTGCTGGGAACAAAAAAAGTTTTAGTAGCGAAAGAAAATTTAATACTTTCACGAGAGATAACACAGAATGCTGGTTAACGATGTAAATGATACCATCACGTGTATGTATACATACACAAGCAATTGGATGTATTACCTTCATTCCAGAGTAGATTAAAAAGATTTAATATTTGAGATAAAAATAATTTAAAACGAAAACGATGATGAAATTTAAAAACATTATCTCTAAGTTTTTTAGTAAAATTTTTTTTCCGACAAATCTATGTATGTACATATATATATGTGGAGTTTTCTAAAAAAATATGTTTAGACTGTTTTATTCATCTTTCTTATATCTGATGAGATATGAATAGATAAGAGTAGCGATACCAAATAAAACTTTTATCAATTTTATTTTAAGGTTATCTAATACACAGGTATGATCTCTCGATGATATATACACAAATAGATACGGTTAAGGTATTAGTTTTAATTTTAAACGTACTTCAAATTGATATGATTACAAAAAAAAGAGTTAAGTTAGGTTTTCATGATGTACAAATCTTAGAAGCTGAAGAATAGCCTTGAAACGGTTTCTCGATATGGTTTGACCAAAAATTTGATAGTGATTTAGATAATTTTTATTCTGACCCTTTCATAGTAGCGGCAACATGACATTCCCTCCAAAACAACAGAGACCTATGGATTTTTCTAGTCCAGTCTTCGACAAATGGCATTTCAGAAAGATACTCGTCTTCGCCTGTTCAGTCGACCTCATCGTTAGAACCCCTGCTAGTTGTTGCTGATCTACTTGTAATACTGTTGTAATACTGTTACATATGCCCTCATCATAATTTACGTCCTGCTGATCACCAAGATCTGCTGCGTTATTATCTCTTACACGGATTTCATCCAGATTGCTCTCGAAAACTTTACTAACAATTGTCGGAGATGTGGCTATAGTGGCCACCTTAAGGTTTAAAAGTCCTGTGGCTTGGAATAAAGAGTAAGATGATTATGAAAGCCACTCCCCAATGTCCGAGGGCTCCAGAAGTGGATGGAATCAAAACACCATCACGATACTGAACAAGAAAGTCATATTATAGTATACAGATGTTTCCAGGACAACTTCAGTGACTGGAATCGGTGTATATGGGCCCAGAACCAAGTACTTAGAAATAGGGAAATTCCCTAGAAAGATGTGTGCGGTTTAATCTTGAAATAAAGTACCGGAAACAGGAGATTATCATCCTAATCGACAACCAGGAGTTCCTATACAATCAACTCACAAATAGTTTGGGAGTGCTTGTCTAAGCTAAACAAGCTAGGCAAGGAAAACAAAGTCATCCTCATGTGAGTGCCAGGACACACCGGATTAGAATTAAATGAGAAAGCAGGCAAATTCGTAAAAAAAAGGGAGCGAGAGCATTTCTTTTGGGGCCTGAACCTTTTTGTGGGATTAGTCATAGCACAGTATTAGAAAATTAGAAATATTAGGAACTGGCCTTCCTTCGTCATCACTAAATCGCAAATTAAAAAGTCCATCTATGAATGTAGGTAGAACAGGTGCAAGAAATGATGGAAAAATCACCAGGTAAAGGAGTTCCTAAGGGAACAAAGGCCTGAATTTACTAAAGACCTACTGAGTAAAGATAGGAGGATTGTCAAAGTGATAGTAGATCTGTTGACCTGTCATTGCAGACTGAATAGGCATATGTTTAACATCGGCTTGGTAGGTCATGCTCTCTGCAGATTCTGTCAAGAGGAAGAAGACCCAGTTCATGTTTTGTGCTACTGCGATGGCCTAGCGAGGACAAGGTTTCTAGCAATGGGCGTAGAGAACCTTACACCTAACGGCTAGGCTAACGATAGGCCTAATTAAGAAGGCAAAATTAGAGAGCGTCCTTTAGGATAAAAGAGGATCATAATAGATCTACAAAGGTCGTGGTTAAACAGGTTCGCATAGCCACCCCATTCCTAATCTAATCTAATCCACCATGAGCAAAGACAAACTTCGCTTACTGGCAGGAATCCTCTGCTATCAGGTCACTGTCTAGCTGGGCATGCAGAAACAGCAGAATGTCGTTTCTCCGAGGAGGAAGATGAAACTTCCATAGATGTCCTCTCCGAGTGCGCAGAACTACGCAATTCAAAGGCTATGCATCTAGGATTTTATGAAATAGAAAAGGGAGACTTGACTAACATCAAGCCATCCCACATTCTAAACTTTCTAAAGCAGATTGGCTTAGCAAGTCAGCTACGAAGTCGAGAAACCTTCAACCACACAGCAAGAAACGGAAGATACAATAGATTGATTTCAACTTCTTTTTTATAACAAAATATTTTGCAAAATATGTGCAGATGACCACATTTTTACACATTCACTCATAAAACACATCTATAAGTTCACTTGTAAATTCATCGTCATCTTCATCGCACCCACCACATTCTTCATGCGCTGATTTTTTGCACACTGAGCAGCATATCCAGGCCTTTCCTTTTCTTGGATTTTGAGGAAATTCTGGAGTACTAGTGACACTCGACATCTTCCTGTGTATCATATTCATTGCTGATTGTGTCATCTTTAACAGGAATTCTTGATTTCTTTGTCTTCTAACTGCTGCTGATATTATAGATTCCTTTACTATTTGTTTTTACATTTTCAATTTGGAATTAGGAACAATGTCTGTTGGACTGACGAGTAATCTCGAGCAGCTTGGCGTATAATTTTCGATATTAGGCATGTTTTGATCAATAGGTCGTTTGTTAGTTTGCCAGATTGATGGAACTGAATCTGCTACATCATCATTTCCTTAACATCAGCTCCAGCAAAATCTACATCACACTGAACATATATGGATTATACAGAACAATTCCACAATGTCTGAATTCATTTATAGCTGTTGTATGTAGGTACTGCTGCTCGAAGATATGATCACCAATATGTGGTACGGTTATTCTTAAGATATTTTCAATCTGCAGAACATAAAACGTATTTAAGGACCCCATAAATGCCACATCATCAAGTGGCTGTAATTTGTGACTGCAATGGGGTGGTAAATACTGATTTATGACAGCCCAATTTAGTTTCAGGTGGAGCTCCGTCCATTAACTCCTCTTTCATTCTAATTCTAAGAAAAATTATCATTGGCGGAATGGATGAGGCACCAGCAGACATACAGACGAAAACTGTGGATACAGTTATATTAGAAATCCTTATATGTCTGTATGGGAATCGATTAATACATTCAAGAGCAAAGAGCCTATCAACTGTTACGAAATCCTTTTAACCAATCTTTCTCAGCAAGCTGGGTTTCTGTGTTGAAAAAATCGAATTTGCAGTTCTTGAATATGAACATTTTCTTCTAGGTTTCATTTTAATATGTTAAAAAGCTAGTATTTTTAAGCGAAATGATCGGATGTTTATTTAATTGTCTACGCCTGCAGGACCATATTCTTTTCATGAAATTTTCCAATACCAATTCGCACATTTGCGACTGTTTGTCCTTGATAACGTTAAGAATTCCATCTTTGAGGTCTTGAATCGATTGTGAATCATTGGCAAGGTCTATGCCAATCTTTCACGTAGCCCTGAAGAAAAAAAGTCTAAAGGTGTTACATCAGAAGATCTCGATGAGCAATTGTGAGAAATCACACAATCACAATCATCGTTCGATAACGCAATCCATTCACTGTAACAGTTTCTCCAGCCTCATTTTCGAAAAAGTAAGGTCCACCAGACCAAAAGCCGCACCAAACAGTCACACGTTGAGGATTAAAGAGACTTTTCAACAATCATTAGTTTATGGAGCCACCGAGGTGAAAATGGGTCTCATCACTCAAGATGATTTTTCGATGAAATTCCGGATCAGTTTGATGCATTTCAAGGAACCGATCACCAAAGACATGACGTTGTTGATTTGTTCTTGAGCGATGTGCACGGATTCGATTCTTCACATCACTAATTTGTGCGTTGTTGTTGTTGAAGCGTATATGGTTCCATTTTTATTAATGGCGTAATTTTTACTTGTCATCTGTCAAGTAGTTACCGACTGAGTCATGACAATTGTTAAAATGGCGGGCTAATGAAAATTAAACGTCTTATACTTCTTCTGCAAAAGTAAAAAATTGGACAATCACTGATTAAGTTGAGGGCAATTTAAAATACGAAAAATTTCTTCATTATTCTCGTAGTAGGTACCTACAGTTAAAAATACCATTGTGTGACGGTTAAATCGATTAAATCCTACCTTTTATTTGCCTTAACATTATTATTAGAGAGCATCGATTTCTATAAATTACAATACCAATTACCAATAAATGAATCCGACCTATTAAATCATCCTTTAACCGATATGATGGCAATATCCAATGCCAGCCGAGGAAACTACTTTGATAATTTTAGATTTCCCTCAACAAGTGTAACTGCTTTCTGACCGTAATAAAAGATACGACCTTCCTTTATTTTACGGTTACAGCTGGATATTTCCCAATGGAAATTCATGTTTTGTTATTCGGTATGCGGACTTGGTCTTCATATAAGCATACATCGGACATCTCGTGGGGGAAATCATACATACGACAAGATCCCTAGCGTCGGCGTCGAGGACAAATTTTATTGTAGTTTATTGTTTGAATTAATCATTCTACGAAATATTATTCGGAATCCTTTCTTTTTATTATTTTTTTCTTTTTACAATAAATTGTGGACTAATAAGAAAAATATGTTCGGAATGTTTAGATCTTAAATTAAAAAAGAAAATTCGCAGAATCTAACGTAAAACGCGAAAAAAACAACATAATTTTTTTTTCGAGCCGGCAAAGATAAATTCATCAATCTCTCAATGGACAGAACGAATTACCAGTGATTCACTGCTAATAAGTCAGAGTAGAGATACGTGTGCGTAATTTGCAGCATTATTTACGAAGCGGCACAGACCCACACTAGTCGCTATTAAGCTCGTTTAAACTGTCAACAGGTGTTAGTAATAGCGTCGTAACCTTCGAATTGCTCGCTGTATCCTATACACTACACATCGCGTTACCGGCGTACTCTGCTTTTAATACGGTTATTTTTAATAACTAACTTCAAGTCGGTGATTCTCTCCGACTCTATTGGCAAACTTTCAGAGACCGTTATCCGCACACCGATACAATAGCTATTTAGAATAGCATTCCTGTATAATATTTTGCTGTTACCGTTTTCGGTTTTATTTATTTTCATTGGGGATTTGTTTGAAGTAAGTAGGGAAGGTTGTCAATCAAACATCCCATCGCCGCCACTTCGTGAAAGCGTCCCACAACGCAAAGAGTGCAAAATAAGAACGCAATATACCTCGGGTTTTCCGAAGCTATAAAGTCGGTATATCAAGTAACAGGACTTGGGAAATGGATTTTTCAATATCCATCCAAACAAAAGCGATGGCTAAAGTAAACTTGATTTATTAAAGGTGTTCTATTACGCTTGGTTAATTCAGCAGACTGTAAAACTTAGAGGTAATGGAAAATTTTGATGTAGTCGTACAGGTGTACGTAATTGATGAGTGCCCTCTCGCTTTGTACCATATATCTAAATGATTTATTCGGACTATATTGCTTTTACATGTATATAAAGTTATTTATGGAAAGAAGATGTTAGTAGTCTACACTGGACCAGCAAATTGTGTACCTAGTCTTTTGTTCTAATTTTAGGGATTACATACAATAAAAAGTGGAGGAATTATATCTGCTTTAACAAGCAGAATTTTGTTCGTTCATATATCAATCGCTCTCTCTCTCTCCTATAGCTCCACAACCCACGACATCGGATGTTATCCTCCTTTAACCCTGGAACTGCACAGTTGGATCTCAGACACCCAAAACGTCATTAACCCTTTAACGGGCAAAACTATTTTTGTAAAAAATTAGACAAAAATTTATTATTATTATATTGTTTGTGTCAAAATTAAGAACATTTTAAAATTGTTTGAACATACAGTAGAACCACGATTATCCGGGTCAGCCGGGATCGATTCTTTGCCGGATAATCGAAAACACGGATAAACCAAAAACCTCACTTTTCAAAAAATAAAAGTTTTATATATTTATACATATGTAATATGTACTACATATATATTATATGAACTATATAGTAAAGTGAAGAGAATCACTTAAAAAAATCAGTAATTTTTTTTGTTCTTGGGCTTCGTAAATTCTGCTTCTTATAATTTTGAAGTACAGTAAAGTTGAAGTACGAGGGAGGGTTTTTATATTCGCGGAATGAGCGGGTTGTAGGGGGGTGATTAGGCGCATTGGAGGCGTGGCCTGTGCAGCGACTCATAATTAGTATAAATACGAAGTTTCATTGTGATTAGACAGTTTCCAGGTGGAGAATGAAATTAAACGAGAGCAAATGTGTCGCCATTCGATTTACTAAAAATTACGATTACCGCATGAGAACATCTTCGTTGGCGAATTCCGTTTACCCTGGAGTCAGTCGGTTGTGCACCTGGGCGTCACTTTGGACCAACGCCTTACATTCAACCAGCACGTTAAAAGCACTGTTGATAAGTTCTTGGCTGCTCGTTCCGCATTGCTGCCTCTTCTTTGTAGGAAAAGCACGATGTCGCTAAAATATAAGGTTCTACTTTATACATCTTTTCTGCGGCCCGTTATTACATATGGAGCTTTGTCCTGGTCCAGTTTGGCAAGAACTCACCTCGATAGGCTCGAAGTCCTATAAAACAAAATACTAAGAATGATTGCAGTAGCGCCCTGGTTGTCAGGAATGTGCAGTTGCGCACATATCTTAACGTCCCCTCCATCAAGGACTTCCTGACCACGTTATCGAACAAAACGCTAGACAGGGCTTCATCTTCCGAAAACCCGCTGATTGAGCGTCTGTCCAGGCTTGACCCGGACCGCCCCCCACCTAAAGTAAGAATCAAAAGAGTGCTTGGCATTGCGAACGACTAGAGACCCAACTACATCTGCAGATCACCCCTACGAGCAGCAAACAGGGAGATACAATCCCTGTCCATTCTAAAATAATCAAAAGGGTCATGATGGACCCACCCACAGGCTACAGGGCTTAAGGGTAGAAAAACCCAACCCTAGGAAAGAGAAGTGGATCATCGTCATTAGACAGTTAGTCTTTGAGCTATCGTCAACCAAGTAACATAATCAGGAGTGAAAAGTGAAATATGGAAAAAATCGAATATCGTGCCGTTATAAAGTTCCTTACTAGGCAAGGAAAATCAGTCGCGACCATAATGAATGAGATGTCATTGGTTTACGGCGACTCTTGTCCAGGAAAAACCATGGTGTACAAGTGGCATAGTTTATTTAAACAAGGAAGGGAATCCCTTGAAGACGACCCGAGGCCGGGCAGGACCATTGAGGTGACTACGCCAGCACTTATCCAAGTTCCAGTTGAAAAAATTGTACCTACTCGAAGATGCTCGACTAAAGAAAAAAACAACTCGCAGAAATGGTTGGAGTATCCGATACAACAATTTTTAAAATCCTACACGATCATCTCGGCATGTCTAAAGTCAGCGCAAGATGGGTGCCGAGAATGCTTACGCCGCCGCAAAAACAACAGCGCGTAGAGTGTTTGCGTGCATATTTGGACCTCTGTAATGAAGACAAGGACGATGTATTGAGTCGAATTGTTACTGGAGACGAAACTTGGGTTCATCATTATGAACCTGAGTCCAAACAAGACTCCATGCAGTGACATAAAAAGGGCACAGCACCTCCCAAGAAATTTAAAGTGTCACAATCAGCTGGGAAACTCATGGCAACGGTATTTTGGGACTCGGAAGGAATATTGTTGATTGATTATAAAGATAAAGGTGTTTCTATAACCGGAGAATATTACGCTTCAGTATTAGAGCGACTAAAAGAAGCCATTGAAGAGAAAAGACGGGGAAAATTGACGAAAGGTGTGCTGCTTTTGCACGACAACGCGCCCGTCCACCACCAAGAGCCGCGTTGCGTTAGCTGCCCTGCATAAGGTGGGCTTCGAAATTGTGAATCACCCACCCTACAGCCCAGACCTGGCCCAGAGTGATTATTACCTGTTTCCGAAAATGAAGAAAGAGCTGCGGGGTAAAAAATTTACTGCCGATGATGAAGTCAAGGAGGCAGTTTCGGCGTATTTTGCAGATAAAGAGAAATAATTTTTTTATGAGGGTATAAATAAATTAATTGAAAGATGTGAAAAATGTATCCGTCTTGCAGGTGAATATATTGAAAAAGAAAAATAATTTGGTTTTTTTATTTCCACCCCTTATCCCCCATTCCGCGAATATAAAAACGCTCCCTCGTACATGAATAATATACTGTTCTTCAAAATAATTGATAAGTATATTTACTGCATCTCCTGCTTCTAGATGGCTTGTTTTGATGACGAAATTATTTTCATCGTCATCACTACTTTTGTCAGAACTTTCTTCAGAGGTCTGCCTTAGATAATCTTAATCCATAATCTGATACCCTTTTTCTTGGTGATCATATTCTATCCATTCATTTATTTTTTCGACGTCTATTTCTTCCAAGTCTTCGATTTGTAAGGCTATAGATGCTATGTGTTCGATTGATAACTCACCTTCATTTAAGCGATTATCATCTTCAGTACCTTCTTCATCTGCTGTATCTTCATTATTTTATAAAATGCTTAACTTTACTCCAAGCGCGAGCTACAGCATAAATTGCTTCTTTCACATTCATACGTTTCCAAAATCCCATGAGGTCACTTTGTCCGAACAATTGAAGCATAAGGTTTTTCCTATAAAGCCTTTTCATGGTCTCTATAACACCTTGGTCTATTGGCTGCGCAATAGATATCACATTCGGAGGAAAATATGTTCCCATCTGCTGACTTTAGTTGCTCTGCATCAGGATGTGATGGAGCATTATCCAGTAACAGTACAGCCTTGAGTGGAAAAGTTTTAACTTGTATAAATTTCTCGAAAAACCACTTTTTAAAAATCGCTCGATCCATCCAAGCACTCTTTTGATTATAATAATCAACTGGCAGTGTTTTTAAATTTTTAAAAGGATTTTTTGATTTTCCAATGACAGCCAACCTAAACTTATGGGTTCCTGATGCATTAGCACAGCATAGCACTGTTAAACGGTCTTTGCTTACCTTAAAACCTAATTAAACAATTAAAAATTTATAAAAAAAACAGTACAAAAATACGTAAAGCTAACCTGGTGGACTAGACCATAGCTACATCATCGGCACTTGGTTTCTCCCCTTGAACAGCTAATTATCTTATTCCATGACATTTTTTTAAATCTGTGTAGCCAACCGGAAGATGCAGAGAAGTTTCCTTTAATTTTCAACTGTTCGTGAAACTTTTGGGTTTGGCTAGCACACATAGATCTTGATATTGGAATTCCTTCCGATCTTTTCTGTAAGAACCACTTGATCATAGCATCATTAAGTTTTCGAAAAGTAGATCCTTTTAGAGACTTCCTCTCAGAAATAGCTCTTGCACTATCAGGTATGTAATTCGGTTTATTCGGTAAATAATAGAATAGTTTGATCCATCATTTCCTCCCATAAAGGAATTATAGTCTTTGACCACTCGAGGACACTCGATACCTTCCTTATCTCCTTTGCTGTTTGTTCTCTTGATAAAAACAATGTCATCGAGTCTGTCCATATTGCTGACAAAAATAACATACTTTTTCCTATTCTCACGCCATTTTACAACAGATATGTCATTAGCTTGAGCAAAATCATAGTCGGCAGTTTTCATTTGTTTTTCTGGTTTCAACAGATCTGCAGCAAAAAACTTTCTGTTGCTTCTAAATGTACCGCAAGCAAAACTGCTTTTGTTTAGAAGAGTTGTTAACAATGGAATTGTGCTTGTGCTTGCTTGGAATTGTGTCTTTTGATTTTCCTTCATAAACTTGAATAGAAATCATGTATCCAGTTGTCGAACAACACAGTACCCATACCTTAAAACCTCTCTTAGTAGGTTTCATGAGCATATATATGATTTTAGTGCTGATCTACCCTTATAACCTACCATACTTTCGTCCACACTAAGAAATCTAGATGCCTGATATAGTTCCTTGAAGTTATTATTCATATTGTCGATAATGGGTCTTACTCTATAAAGTTTATCAAAATTTTTCTCTCCTCTTTTAGGCACTTTTGAGTTGTCATTAATTTGAAGAAAACGTAAGATTTGTAAAAATCTTTTCAAAGACATTACTCTTGAAATACTACTAACATGAAAATTTTGCTCAGTAGACCAATATAGTCGAATACTGCAATCTGTGAAAGCCCATAATAACTAGTATACCTAGAAAAGCTTTTAGCTCTTCCACTGTCATATAACAATAAGCTCTAAAGTGCTGTGGCCGAATGTTTTTAGAAATAATTGTGCTGGTGAGTAATTTTCAGTATCAAATTGAGGAGGGAATTACCCTTTTCCAGCTTCTAGTTCAAAGCAGTTCTTTGCCGCCCTTGTTCTCAGGACGATGGGAAGAAGCAGCAGAACAAGCAGAATTTTGCTCGTTCATATATCAATCCCTCTCTCTCTCTCTCCTATAGCTCCACAGCCCACGACATCGGATCTTAGCCTCCTTTAAGATCCTCCTCTTAGCCTCTTTATCTTTCGCTACCCTTTTCCAGCTTCTCGTTCTGAGAAGTTCTTTGTCGTTTCTTGGCCTTGCTTCTTGAATCCTTTTATGAAGCAACTTTTTCGGTATCCTCCCTTCTCCCATTCTAACCATGACCTGTCGTGTCATGCCTATTACAATTATGGAAGCCTTAAGCCTCGTGCTTACAATTCCTGGATATTTTTGCCTCTAGATACACAATCTGATTTATCTCTTCCGACTGTATGAATGCGCCAGTGCTTGACCTTGATTGGAGGATGATTAGGTTTTTCCCATGTTAATGTTTAATCCCACCGATTTCAAGATCTTTCATACGTTTCAATTGCATCTTTCCTAGTTCTTCTTAAAGATATTGACGTCGTCTGCGTAGGCTGCCAAACTGTTTTGTTTCGTTGGTCAGAAGATTCGATCTTATCATTTCCATGTCTCTTACGACATACTGGAATACCAGACTAAAGAGTGTTGAAGGCAATCCATCCCCCTGCTTTAGACCTTGATGACTACGAAATCTTTCTTGAAGCATTTGCTTTATTTTTGCTTGATACGCAATAACACTTGTATTGGTTGGAGATTTTAAGGCGCCCAGCTTCGCCACAATATATAAACCTAAAAAATGCATGTAATAGGTGCTCATAGTATATAAATGGAATCACCACTAGAGTGCTTAGCAGTTCGAGACATCTATCGGACTGACAATCCACTAATTATCCAAGCTAGATCGGTATCTGCTGTTACCGATTGAGATTATTTGACAGCTGGCAGTGCTACTTCCGACCTTGTCCACTAGATGGAATGAAGTTGGGATTAGTCCAGTTTTGCAGATATACAATACAGGTTGAAGAATTCCTCGAAATGATATTGAGTAAAATGAATGCATACCATACGAGGAAAACACTAAATACCTTACTACATAAACGAGTTTGCTTAGCGCCTCCTGTTCAAGCAATTCTGCAGGCATAATCTAGTTTATAGCCCGTCCGCTTCTGGCTGAATAAAATATCGTCCAATATACATCGTTCATCCTGCTTCCATGTGAATACGACGAAATATGAAAGCCGGCTACCGTGCATAATTTATGTTACAATAATATAAAAAGAGACTACATCCTCCGCTCTGTTATTTATGAAAAGCTTAACGGTTAAATCAATACTGGACGTAACCCGGTTCTTTCTCGACGATTTTTTTTTGTTCTAGTTTTATCTGTTTTGACATAGTACTTACATACACCGCACGACCTTCATTTTGATAATTATCGCATTTTTAATGTAACCTGTCAAACCTGTCAACGTCATTTTTAATTTCGACTTCCGCCGGTAGGTTTAATAATATCTACTACAAAATTTAAAGCATGCGTGGGTTGGTGTAGGTCTTTGAAATGGGTCGTCGTTTTATAATTTCGATTGTCAACTATGTTGTCACCTTTCCACGGCAGACTTACTGAAATATTCAACGCGATATTTCGGTTCGGAGTTTTTGTTTCGCGCTCTTCGTATGTGCTCCTAGTTTTTTTTTTAATGTGTATGTATGTGTGTGTGTGTGTGTGTGCTAACGATCGGAAAAACATCCGTATTATGTTGGCGTATTCGTTGAATACACACACTCGAATACCGGGATTATTATTATCGTATTACTTTTAAATATAACTCGACGCGCACAGGCAGTTTCGGTCCGAGCCGAAGGTCTTGAACGGTGTGTTTTCGATGATTCAGTGCGATTTTAAAACAAAACAACCGCCGCCGGTCAAATTTATTGCTGTCGACGTAAAAAAAAAAAGAAGTTTTCTCCGATTGTATTTTATGGAAACTGTAGGCAGAGTTTTATGGATATCCTCGAGTTTAGTTTTTTTTTTCTAATTCTGGATGTTTCGTTGATACAATGTGGTCGAGAAAGAATTATATTTCTGTTTGAAGTCGTCGAGAAATGCCGCAATATGTGAGTGCAATGAAAAAAGATCAAGCGGACCACGTGGTTTCGATCTATTTGATCTCGTCAGCGATCCTTTAAGTTTTTGCGATGAAACGACATCTCCTCCAATTATTTCCACAAGCTACAACCACTTGTTACTATACTAACTAAAATATTCCCATTAGAAGTGCCCTCAACATCTTCTAATTCAGTTTTCATTATTTTTAAAACTCCATGGCACAGCGGCAATTTAAAATTTCACCCGCAAAACTTCAGGGCTTAATTTAGAAATAATTTAGCAACACTTCATCCGGGGATAGAGCAATAAAACTTGGACGGTGCTTTATTTTTGTCGTGCGCTAATTACGTTTTAATTTAAAAATTTTCGCAACTTTGATTTCTGAACGACACAGATACAGACATTCCATACTTGCAAGATTATTTTTTAAATCTCAATTTACCAAAAATTATGTTCAATTATTTAGTTTGAATCAAACTTCCGTAAAACTATAAAATGATTTTCTAGCTTTGCTAAAACAATATTAAATCCAACAACCGAATTTTGATGATTATTTCGGCAATAAACGTAGTTAATACAGGGTGTAACAGGACGAGCTAAGCAAGTTCCATATTTGTAAATTTGCAGTTATTTTGGGCATGGGGGCAAACTTTTAGAAAATATTAGTACATATTTTCTATTTCCGGTTTCGACGGAAGCAGAATCAACTTCATTTTTTTAAATGGATTACCCAATTTTTTTTCAAACAATTGAATTCAGCAACAAATTTGGCGTATGGATCATTTATTTCGACTGGTGTAAAACATTACCGTTTTATAGCTAACTTGATTTTTATGAAAATTTTATCAAATTGCATCGTAGTACTGACGTATTTCTTCGATATGCAGAAGCGTTGATGAATGATTATTGGAAGTTAGACAGCTACTAAAATGGGCTATTGAAAATTATTTTTACTTGTGTGCAAATACTATACAGGATGTTAGTAATTACCGACCCAATATGTTAAATTTCAAACACTAGTAACTTCGTAATTTTAAATGGAACATATATGTATATTTTTACCGCAGACGGTAGAAAATGATATCACATTTCTTTATACCTAAAATGAATATTTTAGAAGCTATTCGCAAATTATGTGAATGTATTCAGAAACTTCGTGTGAGCGCTAAAGGTGGCTTTGAAAATTTGTCACAGTTTTAGCGTAATGTCTAATTTTCTAATGACAGTTGGATAGCATGTTAATAAAGAAATAAAAAACAAATATATTTCTCGAGTAAAGAAGAAACAGAATAGTAAAAGTTCGTAACCAGGATAACATTAAAGAAAACTATGTTAAGAATGAATAAATAAGGTATTAAAAAGCAATAAATTAACTCAAATTTTGTTCAAAATTAGCCCCATTCAGTTCCAAACATTTATTAATTTGTTTTAGGACTTGACTACTAGTGCCCTTTTGTATTTGCGCTTCTGTTAATGAATTTAGTGCTCCTTGTATTCTTTCTTTTGTTTCCTCTGCAGTTGTCACCGGAGTACTGTAAACTTTGTCCTTAACATAGCCCCAAAGGAAAAAATCCATAGAGGTCAAGTCTGGTGAACGTGGAGACCACAAGTATGGACCTGCATTTGCAATAAACTTTCTGTCAAATAACCTCTCCAAGAATAAGTGTACATCTCTTGTTCTGTGAGCCGGTGCACCATCCATTTGATACCAAGCAGTATTTGATTCGATAATAGGCAGTGTATCAAGTTCTCTTCTTCCACAATATTGCGCAATATATCTAAATACCTTTCCCCATTTAAATTTTCGTTATAAAAATGTAGACAAAGTATGCGAAGTAAAAGAAACACGTGTATCGTGAGTTTATTCGAAAAATAAACATTTCATTGAAACTATTTTATTAACTTATCTTCAATTTAGTTGTCAAAATTTAACCTGTCAAGTTTTACAAAACATACTATATAGGTAAAAAGAAGATGTCAAATATGATGGGAGAGGACTGCCACAATTCCCACTTTTTCACTCGTACATTTCTTGTTCTTTAACCGGTAAACGAATAAATATTTATCGTATTACTTCCTGTACGTTGCTTTCGTAGACATTTCAAGCATCCGAGGAAACAATTTTCGACATCTTTTCTTTGGTAAAATGGAATGTTTTTCGTAGCGATACCGACCAGAGGTGTATATACAGTACACACACACAATAATTAAACGTTCAAAAGCAGGCAACAACAAAGGAATACCACCTCTCGGGAATCCAGAGATAGCCGAACCGTTGAACTAATAATCAAAACATGCCATGCAATATGCCTTGAGTATGTGTTATAATATACAAACGGTTAGGAGCCGTAAAGTTATATACCGCGTAGCCCAATTGCAGTTCTAAATATAAACTGCACGTGAAATGTAGCTTCACTAAAGATTAATAATATATGTATACATATACACGTTGAATCACCATCAAACATTATGCGCATACCTAGCCGTAGTTATTTCTGAAACATGTAGAAATAAATCCAAATAAATTTTCTAAATAGTACATAAAAGCCTTTTGATTATATTAAACAACAAATTTTAATTTTTTTCTTTACTAACTATGTACAGCTTTGCTTTCTTTTATAGTTATAGTCATAACAATAAAAACAAATTTATTCTGACACATCAGGCTTTGGTACAAACGTACAGAAATGGTACAAAAATACAACTCTACAGTGACTGAACGATTATTTCATAATTGTCAAATATTTGCAAAATTGGCGAAGAAAAACTTCAATCTACGCCACCAGAAATAATAGAAATCGCGAATCAATCTATTGCAACACTAATCCCGACTAAATCACGTAAGGTGTATGACAATGCGTATGAAAAGTTTCTGAAATGGACCAGAGAACAAAATGTCAACAACTAGGAAAACACCGAAAACGTGTTGTTGGCATATTTTTCAAGTTTGTCAAAAAATTTGAGAAGTTCTACAATAAATGGTAAAAGCTCAATTAAAGCTAAAGCACAATGTAAATATGTATTAGAAAATATAACAAATTGACAGCATTCTTAAAGCGTCCAGGCGAGGGTTATAAATCAAGGTACTGAGCAAAGAATAATTTGATAATTTCTTACTTAATGCACCGAACAGAGAAGATTTAGCTGCCAAGGTATATAGTACATATAAATGTCGATGCGTAATATAAAATGTTCACCAAACATTCTTTTAAGGTTGTGCTAATTTTTGGAATTACTGATGCATGCCATTGCGATGAGCTCCTACATTTGAAAATAGATGACATTTAGGAGATTTAGTTTTAGTTAATATACCCAACACCAAAACAAATAATACCCGTTCTTTCACTATAATCGGAGTCTTTTACATAAAGAACTCTGAAACTATTCGTCGAAGAGACTTGCGGTAAAAATTTTTAACGCTAAAGTGGTCAAAAGAAGACCGTGGAAAATATATTCAGATTTCCAAGGTAAGATACGAGGGAGCGTTTTTATATTCGCGGAATGGAGGGGGGGGAATAAAAAAACCAAATTATTTTTCTTTTTCAATATATTCACCTGCAAGACGGATACATTTTTCACATCTTTCAATTAATTTATTTATACCCTCATAAAAAAATGATTTCTCTTTATCTGCAAAATACGCCGAAACTGCCTCCTTGACATCATCACCGCAGCTCTTTTTTCATTTTCGGAAACAGGTAATAATCACTCGGGGCCAGGTCTGGGCTGTAGGGTGGGTGATTCACAATTTCGAAGCCCACCTTGTGCAGGGCAGCTAACGCAACGCGGCTCTTGTGGACGGGCGCGTTGTCGTACAAAAGCAGCACACCTTTCGTCAATTTTCCCTGTCTTTTCTCTTTAATGACTTCTTTTAGTCGCTCTAATATTGAAGCGTAATATTCTCCGGTTATAGAAACACCTTTTTCTTTATAATCAATCAACAATATTCCTTCTGAGTCCCAAAATACCGTTGCCATGAGTTTCCCAGCTCGGGTCGTCTTCAAGGGATTCCCTTCCTTGTTTAAATAAACTATGCCACTTGTACACCATGGTTTTTCCTGGACAAGAGTCGCCGTAAACCGATGACATCTCATTCATTATGGTCGCGACTGATTTTCCTTGCCTGGTAAGGAACTTTATAACGGCACGATATTCGATTTTTTCCATATTTCACTTTTCACTCCTGATTATGTTACTTGGTTGACGATAGCTCAAAGACTAACTGTCTAATAACAATGAAACTTCGTATTTATACTCATTATGAGTCGCTGCACAGGCCACGCCCCCAATGCACCTAATCACCCCCCTGCAACCCGCTCATTCCGCGAATATAAAAACGCTCCCTCGTAGGTTTGATGGAACAATAAATGCTTTTTTCAATGATACTAAGGGCCGGTTGTACGAAAGGCGTTCAACGCTGAACGTAGTTCATTAATGGTTCAACATAAAATTTCCGTTGTACGAAAGTGAACTGACGTTCAACCGTCGATCTAACATCAATCTATTGAACG
The DNA here is from genome assembly GCA_023690525.1 of Holotrichia oblita. Lineage (NCBI taxonomy): Eukaryota > Metazoa > Arthropoda > Insecta > Coleoptera > Scarabaeidae > Holotrichia > Holotrichia oblita. The sequence continues at coordinate 8,825,364 of CM043021.1, forward strand.
ACAACTAGCGGACGTTCAACGACCGATCAAGTAGTTCGCCTGTCATTTCTCGACAAACATAACCTTTGTTTTATTGTTTATATGTGGTGTACTTGAGTTTGTGTTGTGCAAAGAGTTATAAAATAAATTAAAAAATAATAGATATGAATCTTGACGATGAACTAACGGACGATGAAGATTTTCTAGAGCTTGTACAGCATGTAAGGCACCCAAGAGCTGAACGTGTATTTCGTGAACGATCTAATCATTACGAAAAATGGAATGATGAAGAATTCAAAGCAAGATTTCGTCAATCTAAAAATGTTGTAAGACGCATAGAAGATGAAATAGGCGATAACATAACATCAGTTACAATGAGGTACGAAAACGGTTTATTTACATGCATAATAGGCGAAGATAATAGATTTTATATTTTGTAGGAGTCACGCACTTACAGCATCGGAAATGATATTTATAATGCTGCGTTTCTTGGCAACAGGTTGTTTCTTGCAAACCGCAGGGGATTTTAATGGAGTTGACAAATCGACAGCATGTAGGGTGATTTATAAAGTAGCACGTGCAATTGCTGCCCTTAGCCCAAGGGTAATTAACATGCCCAGATCTGAAGAAGAAATTACAGATGTTAGACAGGGTTTTTATAACATTAGCAGATTTCCTCGATGCCTAGGGGCACTAGATTGCACTCATGTAAAAATTACATCTCCTGGTAAAGATAATGCTGAAATATTTCGCAATAGAAAAGGTTATTTTTCATACAATGTGCAAGTTGTGTGTGATGCAAACCTACAAATCCGAAATATAGTTTGTCGCTGGCCTGGCTCTGCTCATGATGCCCACATTTTTAGAAGTTCTAATTTACGAGCACAGTTTGAAAATGGTATGTATGGTGATAGCTTACTAGTTGGAGACAGTGGTTATGGCATTAAACCTTATCTAATAACACCACTAGCTAATGTTGCAACCAGAGCAGAAAATTTATTTAACGAGTCACAAATAAGAACGAGAAATCCTATAGAGCGGTGTTTTGGAGTTTGGAAAAGAAGATTTCCAATTCTAGCATTGGGAATTCGATGTAAAATAGAAAATGTGGAAGCAATTGTTGTGGCTTGTGCTGTACTACACAATGTAGCATGTCATATGAGAGATGAAAATCCACCTGTAGATGATGAAATTGAAGCAGCTGTCAACATTGTGTTTCCAGAGAATGCTGTTGAAGATAGGCAAAGGGCTGAAGGAAATGACGCTGTACGAAATACACTTATCAATGAATACTTCTAAAATTTGTTAAATGTTAACTGAGCTTTTTTGAAAATTATTAATAATCATGTTTTGGTGTTGTTTTAAGATATGTTCGCTATACAGCATTCATGTTTGGTAATATAAAATGCTTCTCACAGAAAGTATGTATAATTTTTTGGAAATTAAAACAATTTGTTTTTATTATGTAGGTATAGGTGTAGGATAATAATATTCGATAACATAAATAAAGTACTTGTTAGAAAATCACGTGTATTGTAAACTTGAAATAAAAAAATAAAAAACTTAAAACTATTAAATATGTATGCGATAATTATGTTATTAATATAATACATTATTCAATTACAAAAGAAGAAAGTGCTAAAGTACTGTCACTTCAGCTTTCACTAAAGGCCACTTTTCGAGCTTTGTATTTAAGTCCACAGTTTGTGGCATTGATGAGAATTATTGATACTTGACCTTTTGAAGTTCTAATAATTCCAATTTTTTTGCATGCTCTTCCAGCATAATTTTTTTTCGCAACTCAAACTCTTCAATTTGAAGCTGCTGTTTCAATTTATGCTGATCGGCAAGGTGTTCTAGATCTTGCCGATGCTTCTCCAGAAAACATTCTTTTTGGAGTGCTGCCAACTCAGATTTTGCCAAGGCCCACGTTTCAAGCTTGGTGTTTAAACCTTGGCTTTTCTTTGGGTGTTGGTGTTTGAGCATATCACCTATAATTGAACAATAGGCAAAGGATAACAGTAATACTTAAATACATAAATATTTTATTAACTGATTACCTTTCTTTTCCTTAGGTATCTGTGGCAGCTTTCTCTTTAAAGGAGTAGATTTTGGGGTCCTCATCATATCGGGGGTATATTTGGACCAGTTCACATCATCTATTTGTAGAACATATTACTTTATGTACTATTAAATTTTTAGCGTTAACTTACTATTTGACAATTCAATTCTATTATTACCAATTTCTACATTTTCATGTGTGCTTGCCACATCAAGTGTTTCCATTGTAGAAATAAATTCTATATTTGTTGCTAAAAAAACATATTAGAATTTAAATTTGCCCATAAATAACAATTTACTCACAATTACTAGAAATAGCGGCTTCACAAACTTCTAAATCTTGATTTAATATGTTAGAAATGATGATGGGCTCTACAACGAATTATTTTTTGATGCCGTTACATATTAATAAAAATGTTTACATACGTGATACATCATTGTCAAATTCAGAAGGCAGTCCTGTCAGCTGTGTGCCAAGAATATCTTCGATGTCTTTCTCCACTCCTGATATTATAATGCCTTCTGAAGGTCCTCCGCCAGTACCGAATATATCTTTTTTCTGGTCAGACAACTTTTTTTTCGTTCTTTTTTTAATATTTTCGTACTTATTTCGCAAAACTTCTACTGATCTGTAAATTTCGCCACTACTTGCATTAAACTCCTCTTCTATTTTCTTCCATGCCTGCTTTTTTATTTGGCTTGTATTGGTATCTGACCGTTTACACTCTACGTCATTTTTATATTTTTTTACTAATGAGGTCAGTAAATGCTCTTCTTTGCAGCTAAAATTTGTAGATCTTGCAAATTTTTTATTCATTTTACCCAGCCACCAATTAAAAATATCCTTCACCAATATATATATATATACATATATATATGCTGTATAAAATAAGGACTACACATAAACTACAATATACATTTTATTAAATTAAAGGATACATACCTTACAAAAAATCAATTTTATTTTTATCAGACTTAAATTTGTTTCCTATACGATTCTTGCAATTATCGCTTAAACAAACCTCTTCGATTCATTCGCGCGGGAAACCAAACCTTATATGCGCATGCCTGAACGACTATTCAGGCATGCCAATTCCCTTTACTAGACGTTCTACTGAGCTTATGTTGAACTAAACACAGTTTCATTCATACAACGCGTTTTGCCCTGAACTCCGTTCTCCAGTGATCTTCGGATCAACTGATCTAAACTTGAACGGTCTTTTGTACAACCGGCCCTAAGTTTGTTAAAATCAGTTCAGTCGTTTAGGAGTTACAGCTGTTTATTTAAAAAACATTTAATTACCCCCCACCACTTTATTTTAATAGATACGTCAAAAAGTGTTAAACAAAAATTACTCGAGTAAAGCTTAGATTTAAAAAGCATATATTTAATTTAATTTATTATTATTATTTATTTAATTTAAGGTTTAAGATGCCGGTTACGCCCTCTGGTGACCATCTTGGAAATCTGAAAATATTTTCCACGGTCTTCGTTTGACCACTTTAGTGTTAAAAATTTTTACAGCAAGTCTCTAGGACGAATAGTTTGAGAGATACAGTACTTTGCATTCTTATCTGACCACCCTGTACAGAAAGTATGCTACTCTTCGTCCAGAATCCACAACCCTGACCAGATTTTGGGAAATATTATAATGTTGTAATGGGTATATAGAAAATATCAAGCATGGCTAAAAAAATTGCTTTGTATTTAAAATTGCCAGGTCCGTTGCAATATATCGGTCATTGTATTAGACGTTTGTACTTCAGCTACACTTCTTGTGGATAATGGTGAAGATATATTACTTGTTTAAAAAGACATGGAGGGTGGAAGCCCTATTAAATCCAACAAACTATAACTTGCCTACCACAACTCAGACAGCTGGTTCTAGTATCACTAAAAACAGAGTTGACACAACTACCACTTCTACTATAAATACTGAAAGTAGAGTCAAAGCAATAACTTCTACGATTATCAACACTGACGCTGAAATGGGCAATAGTGGCCTTAATATACAACATTATTTTCATAATAATTGTACTTTTAATAATACTATAAAGAAATTAAAGTTTGAACATAGTACTTTGACAGTTGTTTGACAGATGCATAAAATCTGCTTTTAAGCAATGACAGTAATGCATGCTATATTTAAAGGCGTAGCTCACGAGATCGGCAAAAATCGTTTGAAGAAAAAATAGTATACATCACACGGAGTTGTGTGCCTCGACAGCAAACGTTTGGGATCGACACAAAAATGACGGCTTTCTACTCCTAGTTAATGTAATATAAGTAGTATTCTTTTTACTTATCTTCTGCCTTACTATTCTACGGTATCTACAAAAGACGCCATTCTTCCGGTTGGTGTTTGTAACCTAATTCTCGCATTAAACTGTCAACATTTTTGCATAATGAAAGACCTTCTTCAGTTGAAAAATACTGTGACAGTTCGACGATTTCGATATACAGAAATACGCGTACCCGGAGCTAACAACTGCCATCCTTGCAGTCTTGATCCTAATATTTCTGCCTGAGTTTTTGATAAATTGAGATCTCGAACTAGATCATTTAATTCCAATTGATTTATTAAATGAGGCGTGTCCTCTTGAGATGGCAAACATTCTTCATCTGTGTCCGACAACTCTGAAATGTATTCTTCTATCTCGGTTTCAACATGTTCTTGGTTCGAAACATCTATAGGATTTGATACTGGCAAAGCTTCCAAATGAGGAAATGGACGAGTGGCAGAAGGTAAATTGGGATAGGTAATTTTATCCTTATTTTTACTGGAAAACCCGACGGTCTTTGTACAGAAAAAGTAGCAGTCTGTCGAATAATCCTTTTGTTCTCGCCAAATCATAGGCCTACCAGATGGCAACAGCACATCGTGAATAAACATTGTGAGAGGTCCACAACTTGTCTTGATTTGTAATTTTTAATTTAAAATAAAGGTTATACGAATTTTCTATTAACGGTGTAATATTTCGTCTATGCTGTTGAACGGTGAATTTTGCTTCTTACCAGTTTGAGCTCCCTTAGGTCTCTCATTTTTTGTGAATGTGACAATCTGTGTCTTCATGGCATTAATTGACAGCCTTTCTCGATTGCACCAACTGTTCACGGTATTTAAGGCTATTTGCAATCATTCCGAAATCACTCCTGCAAATTTCCCCTTCACTATGATTGCCAGATCGTCTGTATATTCGAGGCAATAGAAGCCCTTGGCTGACAGTTCCTCTACCACCTCATCAACTAGATTTGCCCACAGTAGAGGCGAGAGTACTCCCCTCTTCCCCTCCACCCCCCATCGGCAGTCTCAGGAGTTCATTAAGAATTGCTGTGTAATTGTCAGATTTGTGTTTCATAGAAAATTTTGAATCACACTCTTAAAAGCATTCCAAGCACCACGTTCTAAGTCATTTAAATTCTCTTCAAATTGTGCTCCCTTCGAGCCCTGACTGGCGAAGCTTTAACAACATAGTGGGAATTTTTTGATCAACTGTCCCACTCGCAAAGGAAACAGCAGTGCTTTGTGTACCCCAGTTGTAAACCGAATAGAATTGCTACAACTTTGAAGTCATCGCTGATATGCCATTTGTACACTGTGTAATTAAATTTTGTCGAGAGGACGAGTCATATTTTCATAAGTTTCCTTCAACCGGGTTGGATGGATAAACGTTTCTTATGTGACGAAGGACAGCTTTCAAACTCGATTTCGAAGCATCGATAGAAAGATGCCATTCTTCTGAGTTGTGTCAATGACCTAATGTCAGCATCAAATCATCATCATCAAAACCGGAAAGTTTTCGTGCAGCAAAAGTAGCAATCAGACAAATGGTCGCTTTGTTTACGCCAAATCATAGGTTTTGCAAATGGCATAGTTTGACCAACCCCTCATAGTAACAGCACAGCGTGCGTAACAAATGTGAAGCACCCATTCCTTGTCCTGATATATAATTGTTAGATCATGGCTCTTCTGGTGACTTCCATGCCGTACTCTGACGTTTTGTTTTAGGCTCGTATCAAAAACACAATGTTTCATCATCAGTTACAATGGCTGACATGCTTGGCGAATTCCTTATGGGGCCACAGGGCGCACACAGACCTTCTGTTTGCCCAAATCTTCGATCAAAATTCTATAGACTGTGCTTATCGGTATCTCAGTTTCCTCTTCGAAGAGTCTTGCAGACACACTTCCTCGACTTTTTGAATGTATTCTTCTTGCGAGTGGTTTTTGGCATCACTGCTGGGTAATCGTTCTCATAGGGTCCTCACGACCGCCAGGGAATCGACCAAACTAACGAGACATGCATTCACCTCCTAATTTAAAACTGTACTGATACGTGAGTGTCAATTCCAAAATAAAGACAAAGCCAGTCCCGTAGGTGTTGCCACAATAATTCTATTTTGTAGAATTTACACTTCCATTCACCTTGTCTGTGTTAGTAATTACTGAGAAATGTTATTTTGATTTAAAATCATTGTCGCGGAAACGTCTGAACGCGTCGGCACGGAAAATCCCTTTTGTTCTGAATATTTATTTAGATAAAAGGTGTTACTGTAGGATAGCGTCAATATAGCTCAATATATACTACAACAGCTCGACAGTGTTCTACTACTCTACTCCGAAAGTAAACTTAATTTCCCGTTGAACTTGTTATCGATTGCTGTTGCGAAGTGAGTCTGGAAATCGAGTTAGGCAACACCCGATGCAGAAAACTCAACAATTCCGTTTGGTTTGATAACTCGAAGGTTCCCCGAGGTGTTTACGAAAATCAGCAACTCCTTCAACGGTAGATGCTTTAAGAAGTTTGAAACAACAACTGCAAGAGATAAAATATAACTTAACGCTTTGTTCTATTTTTAAAACGTTCGAGAATAATATTGATTCAATTAATTTTTACCGGCGATAAAATCGTGTAAAACCTCAAAGGATCGCAATCAAAACAGAACAAAAAAAAATTCGAAAAGATATGAAGATACGCTCGTAATAACCAAATAAAATGGATAAAAACCCGAATAAAAGGATCCAATTTATTTTCGGATTATCGCTGATATCTCGTCGCAGATTAAAAACCTCTTGCAATTGTTAGCCGGTTCGAACACGTCGCGTGAATTTTAATTAATATCTACACTACGTCGTATCATTTGGACCTCGCCATATATCACACCATCGGAATTGTGAGATTGTAATTAAAAGCGAAATCTTTCACTCCCTCCCTGGAAGAGGGGAGTGAAAAAACGTGAAATATTTCCGATACAGAGAAAGCTATGAAACTTCCCCCAATAAAATGTTATAGGTGGGAGAGATTGAAGTGAATGACTTTTTGAATGGCGGAAAAGAGGGTCGATCCTGAAACGGATCTTTACGTAACGCAAAACGGTAATGATTTATGAAACGTATTCTCATCTCATACCGAGAAATGTTTGCTTTAAATCGCGGATTTATAAGGTAGAATATTAAATAAATGAAATGTGTTTTTAATATAATTGACTGCCGCCAATAAAATATCTCAAAACTTCTGGTATAGTCTTGAGATTACATGTAATATGTCAAATTACGACTTAACTGATTCTTAAATCATTTCTAACTTATATCTAACTGTCAAAATAAAACCAATTTTGACAGATGTAGTTGTATATTCCTAACCTATAAAAGCAACTATTTACAAGTTTGACATTTAGTAGGATGGATAATTTTTCTTCTTTGCAATTTTGGCAGCTCTAATTATTCGAATATTTTAACAGGTGACAATTTTTACAAATATTTTTTTGGCTGAAATAGTGCTTTTAGTGTTTAAATTTTACACGAAGAGATCTAGAGAGGAAATTCAAAATGTTTTTGTAAAGCATTGAGGGTTATTACTGTTAATATATCACACTAAAGGTTGGTAATACTGGTTCTATTTCATTTTTGAGTGTAGTAGTAGTAAGATAGATAATAAGAAGAAAAAAAAAAGGTTGAAAATGTAATGTGTAATGTGTTGTCTGTTCTTAGTAAATGTGTGTATATAAGAAGCAATAAAAGTATATTGAAAAGAACTGAGTTGTTTGTAACAGAAAATATAAAAGGTTATGGGCCCAGGTAACTCATGGATGTATTATATATGGATAGCGCCTAATATACTAAACAAGCGCAGCGCATTGACTCCAACATTAGAGTGAGAGGTTGCACAAGTGAGATAGAGCTAGAATAGGAAAAGGATTCATATACGCCCATAAGATTTACATTGTTATTTTGGTTTCGTTTAGGTATTTATCCGTTTATCTCGTTTAATATTGATCGGATACCGACTTAAATATATGAAATGCGTAGCGGAATAAATAGAGAATAACTTGTAGTTTGGTTTTTATTATAGATACCTAAGTAAATACTATTAAATATATTAAGAAAGCCCATTAGTGCGTTTCCCCATATAGGTATGAAATATATGTTAAATCTTCGGCCCAAATAATATATAACACTTACCTTTTAGCGTTATATGGGTAAGGTGGTGCATAAAAAAATATTCGTAAGCAAGATTTTCCCAATATATTAAATGAAATTGATTTTTAAAGTGATTTATGGGATATTCATAATCTTTGTGCCAAAAATCACAAAACCGTTTTCAATATCTTTGTCTCAGGTATTGGCGCGTGAAATATACAATTACCATAAACTAAAGGAATACATAAAATTCGTATAATGAGCATGAAATAAACTAAATTAAAAATTAATTCTTATTAACAAAGAACAAAAATGTATTGCTCAAATTTAAACAAACATTAAAATATTAATTTATTAAAACTTAAACTAATACAAAATTATTTATTGGTGTTTAAATATTACCATCTTTGTATGCATCGGCCTAATTCTTACGCCTCCTGCATTAATGGTGTTATTGTAGTGATGCAATCTCAAAATGAAATAATTGTGTAAAATTAGTTTAATTAATTGGTAATGGTGCGAATTTAATGATTGTTGTTCATAAAAGTGATTCTGCAAGTTTTTAAAATAATATAACGCTAAAAGGTAAGTATTATATATTATTTGTGCGGAGGATTTAACATATATTTCATACCTATATGGGGAAACGCATTGATGGGCTTTCTTAATATATTTAATAGTATTTACTTAGGTATCTATAATAAAAACCTAACTACAAGTTATTCTCTATTTATTCCGCTACGCATTTCATATATTTAAGTCGGTATCCGATCAATATTAAACGAGATAAACGGATAAATACCTAAACGAAACCAAAGTAACAATGTAAATCTTATGGGCGTATATGAATCCTTTGCCTATTCTAGCTCTATCTCACTTGTGCAACCTCTCACTTTAATGTTAGAGTCAATCCGTGAACAGAATGCGCTATCCATATAATAATACATCCATGAGGTAACTAGACAGCTAAGAATACTAAAAGTAAAAAAGTACGGTTAGAGATTGTTTAGAAATGGCGGAAAAAAAACCTAACAGTTTTAATATAGATTTATTAAATGCAAATAACTATCATACCTGGAAATACCGAATGACAGTTTTATTATCGGAAAAGGAAGTGTTAGAATATATTCAAACTAAATACGAGGCCACGAATTATGAAAATGAAGACGACAATAGTAATGCCAAGAAGAAGGACAATAAATGTAAGTCATACATTGTGCAATGTTTAGGAGATGATCAAATCGATGTTGTGAGAGATAAAGAGACGGCATACGATATGTGGGAGAGCCTTGAGGAACGATATGAAAAGAAAGGTATGCCCGGACAACTCATGCTAAGACGGAGACTAATGACAATGAGGCTTGCAGAACAAGATGATCTCGAGGTGTTTTTAAAAGACTTTGATGAGTTGATTAGACAATTAAAGGGCACAGGTACAGAAATCAAGGAAGCAGATATTGTATGCAATTTAATGCTTGCAATGCCAAAGTCGTTTGAAATGGTGATTAAAATATTGGAAAATTTACCTGAAAAGGAGCTAACCTTGAATGTTGTCAAATCAAAGCTGAGAGCTGAAATAGAACGAAGAAAAGCATCATGTAGCAATCAAGACAACGTTAAAGAAGAAAATGCAGCAGCATTTTTTCTAAACCGAGGTGCTTGTTACAATTGTGGAGGAAGAGATCATTATAAACGTGACTGTAAAAATTTTACTTCAATACGAGGCAATCACAGACGACAATGGGAATATCGCGGACAAGGCCAACATCGCGGACAAGGTCAGCATCGAGGACAAGGTCAACATCGAGGACAAAGTCAACATCTAAGAAGAAAAACTTATGGCGGCAACCGTGGAAGAAACACTTACCAAAATGAGGCGACTACTGACAGTAACAAGAGAGGTAATTATGTGGAAAGTGAAGAAAATGAAGAACGGAAGGAAGGTATTTGTTTTATGAGTGACTTAAATGATAATCAAAATGTAGATCATGAAAATAGTATTTTGTTTTGTATAGATTCAGGTTGCACTGACCATTTGATTAATGACAAAAGGTATTTTACTGAATTGTTGATGCTAGAAAATCCTATAAAAATAGCTGTAGCAAAAAATAGTGATTACATGGAAGCAATAGGTGTAGGTAATGTAAAAGTTATTAGTAATGTAAAAGGCAAGGATATAGCATGTACAATTAAGAATGTTTTTTATGTTCCTAGCTTACGAAAGAATTTATTGTCAGTTAAACGGTTGGCAACAGCAGAAGTTAAAGTAGTATTTTGCAAAAATGAAGTTAGTCTTTATAATTATGAAAAATTAATAGGTAAAGGATATAAAAATAACTTGTATGAGATATCTTTTAAGGTACCAAATAAAGAATGTTTAGGTGTAGAGGTTAACAATAAGCAGATACAGTTGTGGCATAAAAGATATGGACATATTTGTCAATCAAATTTAGAAAGATTAATAAAACAAAATATGGTAGAAGGCATTGACAAAAATATAAATATGTGTAAAATAAGTTTTTGTGAACCTTGTATAGCGGGTAAAATGACAAGACAACCATTTAGTATTAGACGTAGAAGTAATAAAGTAATGGAAATTATCCATACCGATATATGTGGACCAATCACACCAGCTGCATATGATGGTAATGGGTACTTCATAACATTCATAGACGATTTTTCAAATTTTACAATGGTTTATTTATTAAAACGTAAAAGTGAGGCATTCGAAAAATTTAAAGAATATTTTCAACTAACAAGAACTTTGTTTGGGCATTCAATTATTAAACTAAGGTGTGACAACGGGGGCGAATACATATCAAAAGAATTCAAAGGGTTTTGTAGAGATAATGGTATCATGTTAGATTACACAATACCGTATACCCCGCAACAAAACGGTAAGGCCGAGAGGATGAATAGGAGTTTAGTAGAAAGAGCAAGAACGATGATTAATGACGCTGAGGTACCAAAAGAATTATGGGGTGAAGCTATTCGAACAGCAGCTTACATTTTTAATCGAGGACCGACAGAGGCATTGAATTTCCAGAAAACTCCTGCTGAAGTTTGGTATGGGAGAAAACCAAATGTGAGTAACTTTAGGGTATTTGGGAGCATGGCATATAGCCACATACAAAAGGAACACCGAAATAAATTTGATCCAAAAGTTGAGAAATGCGTGATAGTAGGATATACCAATAATGGATACAGATTGTGGAGCGTTGAGAAAGGGAAAATCATTACAGCTCGAGATGTAAAATTCAATGAAAATTATTTTTGGTACAAAAAGGAAATAGCAAAAATTGGAGTTGAGGAAGACGAATCGGGACAAGAAAGTCGAGAAGACGATAACAAAATTACAGTAGCATCAAGAAAGGAAGAAAGAAGTAATGAGATGAACTTGGAAGATAAAGATGAAACATGTAAAGAACTAAGAAGTAATGAAACAAAACGACAGACGAAAGTTCCTTCGAAATACAACGATTATGAATTATACATGGCATTTGATGCAGCAAGTTTTATTGATAACGTGCCAAAAGATTTTGAAGACCTACAAGGTAGACCCGAGAGGTACATGTGGGAAGAAGCTATGACAAGGAGGTCAACTCAATTAAGAAGAATAATACATGGGAGCCAATAGCTGAAAACAAAACAAGAGGAAATATTTTGGATACTAAGTGGGTGTTCTCATACAAACCAATGGAAGAAAAAGAAGTAGATAGGTACAAAGCACGGTTAGTTGTTCGAGGATTTGCTCAAAGAAATGTTACTGAGGATATTTTCTCACCAGTGGCAAAAATGACTACTTTACGAATGTTGTTGGCTATAGGAAATCAGAGGAAATACTATTTTGAGCAAATGGATGTAAAAACGGCTTTTCTGAATGGAGAACTAGATGATAACGTATACATATATGCCCCAGAAGGAATAGGAATGAAAAGGGGACAAATCCTGAAACTAAACAAGTCGTTGTATGGGCTAAAGCAAAGTAGCAAATGTTGGAATGACAAATTAAACAATAGTTTAATTAAATTGGGTTTTGAAAGGTCGCAAAACGATGTCTGTTTATATATGGAAAAGGAAAAAGGGCAGGATGAAATTTATATATTAGTATATGTAGATGATATTATAGTATGTGGTCCAAACCTAAATGAAATAAATAGTATAAAAGCAGAACTGATGAAACAATTTGAAATGAAAGATAAGGGCGAACTACACTACTTTTTAGGATTAAAAATAAGTTATGATAGAGAAAAAGGTATTTTGGAACTTAATCAATCAAGGTATATTGAAAATTTGTTAAAGAAATTTAATTTCGAACACTGCAAGGTAACCAAGATACCGATAGACCCAAAATTGAGATTGAATGTCACAGAAAATGAGGTAGTGGAACCCAGAAAACCATGTAAAGAATTAATTGGGTGTTTAATGTATTTGATGCTGGGAACTCGACCCGATATATGTTTCTCTTTAAATTATTTTTGCCGGTTTCAAGACAAATGCACGAACGAAGTATGGAAACGGTTGAAACAAGTTTTGAGATATTTAAAGGGAACATCCCAATTAAACTTAGTATTTAATAGAGAAAAGGATGCAGCTTTAGTTGGGTATGTAGACTCTGACTGGGCAGCAGATATTAGCGATCGTAAGTCTGTATCTGGGTATCTTTTCAAGGTTTTTGGAAATACAGTGAGTTGGGCAACTAGAAAACAACAATGCGTCGCTTTGTCTTCTACTGAAGCAGAGCTTATTGCGTTTAGTGTTGCTTTGTGTGAAGGTTTGTGGATAAAGAAGCTTTTATCAGATTTTAATGTTATAGTAGACAAATGTATTATATTTGAGGACAATCAGGGTTGCATAGCGATTATTAAAAATCCTGGCAACAATAGGAAAGTCAAACATATAGATTTAAAGGTAAAGTTTATTCATGAACAGTACTTAAATGGCTATCTTAAAATAGAATATGTCCAGAGTAGTGATAATCAATCAGATGTGCTTACAAAAGGACTAAGTTATACCAGTCTCTTGAAGTGTAGACGTAATTTAGGTTTAAGTGAATAGATGTTAGAGAATATTTGAATTTCTTTTATTTTAATTATGTTTATTTAGAGAGAGGGAATATAATACGAAATGTTTACTAGGTATAAGATATGAAAGTGAAATAGCAAGTATTAAGAGAGGGTGTTAATATATCACACTAAAGGTTGGTAATACTGGTTCTATTTCATTTTTGAGTGTAGTAGTAGTAAGATAGATAATAAGAAGAAAAAAAAAGGTTGAAAATGTAATGTGTAATGTGTTGTCTGTTCTTAGTAAATGTGTGTATATAAGAAGCAATAAAAGTATATTGAAAAGAACTGAGTTGTTTGTAACAGAAAATATAAAAATTACTCTTAAAATAGCTGCTGTATTATACAATCAATTATCTCTTTACAATTTTGACATATCTAACGCCTAAATTATTTTCGAAAGCTGTAAGAGTGCTGGAGTTTGTGACGAAGATGATTCTCGTTGGGTGATGTCGTACACTGCCAATTCAACTTCTTCGGCTTTCGGTACCTCCGACATATAATGATTGTAAAAGGAATCGGAATCAGAAAGGAGCCTCACCAGATTGGGTTGATGGCGTTGGAAAGCATCTTGTGCACGAGGAGCTTACGCCTGACGCGCCTAAAGTTTTCCTTCTCACCAAAGCGTCTCGGGTAGCTTCTGTTAGAGACGAAGTAGTTCGTATTCTGTTGAATAGTTCTCTCTAAATCCGAATTGTTCGTCCTGGATTATTTGATTTATTGAACAACTCTTCCTTCAATCTGGCCAAAATAGTCGCCTCCACCAGTTTTGCAAGATAAGAGATAAATGATATGGTTCTGCAGCTTTATAGGAGCAATTTGTTCTTTGTTTAGCTTAAGGGTTGAAACCACTATACACATGGGAAATGATCCAGGCTCAGAATGGAGTTCAATATGTTATTTGGTAGTAAGTTTTCATAGCTCAGTTTGTGATTGGGTTATTTCCAGGTGCCTTGCCCGGTTTCAGGAGCTTAATATTATATTCGATCTTGTCGATGGTAGTGGAGGGTATGTCCTTGCCCCGTCGCCTTTTGAAACGTTTCGTATACGCCCGAAAGCACCCATGTTCTGTTAATGTCTGGATTAAAACATAGTCTACCGTGTTTACAGTTTGTCCATCCATTTATGTTTTTGTTTTTTACTTAATTTGGTTTGCACCTCTAACATTGCTAACCTCGCGGTTAGTTTCCGATCATTTTGTCTATGAGCATAGGTGTAAGTTCTCTCCTGAGCTGTTAAGTCTATTAGTGTAGTTCTAGTATAATGACCTGTAGCACTGCCAAAGACACGGTTCTGTATGCAAACGATATTTACTCGCAGAGGTGTTAATGCCTGATGTCATACAGGAGCCCTCATAGAATTATGATTTGTGCCTTTTAGAACTGCTCATTTTTGCCACTATTAAGTCCTTTAATGTTCGATATAATTCTGCTAGGGTTGACTAGTTTTTTGTCTGCCTATTTCGCCACATCCACCATATGCGCTCCAAAAGCCCCCTCCTCGTAGGTAGCACAAAATCTTGACAGGATGTACGTCAACCCCTTCCAACGCAGAGACGATATGGTTCCTCTTTCTTTTGCTTTTGACTATTATAGTCTCTTGACTATTACAACATATATTGGCGTTTTTCATTAATGTAGAATCGTTCCCAGCCCCCACCGCGAGAGCCAGGTCATTAGCGTACAAAGCATTTCAGAGAACAGGACCCAATACAGACCCCTGCGGTATCCCTTCGGTTTGTCTTTACGATTTCTTCTTTCTCTATCATTATTAGTATTACACGTTAAAGATTCAACACAAGCATTATCACGGTGATAATAAATTCTTCTTGCTTTAAGTTGTTGAAAGTTTAGCCGTTAAAGTATGCCAGCTTTGTGTTGAGCATTGCTAAACAGTAAAAGCAACCATTTCTTTATAATTTTGGCAGTTCGAATGCCCAGATTATTGCTGAAATTGCAATTATATAAAGGGATTTAATATTTGACAGCTTTGACAGCTGTCAAAATCAACTGACTCATTAATGACGTGATAGAAACGTTTACTTCTTAATAATAATAATAATAATAATAATGTATAGTTCTTCATATAATCTCGTTGACATCTAGGCCGATTATGTGAAATGTGATTTTTGACATCTGTGACCGCGTCGGTTTTCTTATTAATGCTTGTTGTTTTGTCTCAAATAATGCTTTCATCTGAAAGCTACAAATTTATAAAGATAAATATTTTGACAGTTTTGACAGTTTTAATAGCTTTAACAAGTCAAATTTTTTAATTTTTTTTTAATTATTCACAGAAGGAAAAAAAAATACAAAAGCTTTTAAATTTTAAAGTTAAGGTTCACCAGAATGCATAAATTTCCACCACAGCCTCTTATCTTTTGTTGTTATCTATGCTGCACTCCTTTGTCTTGTATTATCTTGCTTAACACCCCATTCCTCTGTTCCTACGGTCGTCCTCTACTCCGTTTACCTATAGGTTTCGCTTCCCACACTTGCTTCACTATTCTCTCTGGATGCAATCTGATTAGATGTCCCCACCAGACTAGTTGTCTTGTTTTTATAAATTATACTAATGGCATCACATCTAGTTGTTATTATTCATCATTATTCCTAGTAATGTCGTCCATATATACTGCAAACAGCACTCGACTCGTTACTCCTCCTTGTCTCAGTCCATCTCTCGTGTTGAATTCTTCAGACCTACAGTTGTTACTGATTATGTAGTTTTTTATATTTCTGTAAAGGCTGTAGTTGGTGTTTAGTTTCAAACTTTGATGACTTTCTGTTGGTTCCACCCCCTCCTGGCTGCAGTTTCTGTTTTGATTCGAAGTTTCATGACTTCTTTTTGGTTCCACCCCGTCTCGGCTGTAATTGCTTTTTTGATTCAAACTTTCATGGTTTTATTTTGATTGCACCCTCTCTTCACTGCAATTGCTTTTCTGATTCAAAGTTTCATGACTTTATTTTGGTTCCACCCCCTCTTGGCTGCAGTTGCTTTTTTGATTCAAAGTTTCATGACTTTATTTTGGCTCCACTCCCTCTTGTATGCAGGAGCTTCGCGGTAAACGAGGTAAAATATTGCCTGAATATTAGTTTGGTGTTCAACAGCATCAGGCCCAGGTATTTGACACTGGGTTTCCACTCAAGACTTTCATCTTCAATAACAATGATAGTAGGGGTGGATTGCTCTCTCGCTCAAAACACGGAATAGCCTTACACTTAGAGGCCTTTACGCTGAGCCTCCACATGCGTGCTCATTCACAGATATCATCGATCGAGTGCTGGAGCGACTTACAAATCAAGGCGTCGTTACTAGATGGTGGTATCATCCGCATAGATGATCAGTCTGGTGTTTGGAGAGTGTGGAATGTCGCTTGTATAAAAAATGAAAAGTTCTGGTCGCAATAAAGAGCCCTGAAGAACACCCCCAGAGAGTTCAGGGTTAATGCAATCATGTTTCTCTTAAAATATTTTCTTGACAACACAAATAATGGCAGAATTGTGTTTCCCAGTGCATTTATAGTGCCCCGGTTTCACTGGTTTTCAAAGAACAATAACTGGAGTGCCAGAAGGGAGTATCCTTGGACCAATTTTATTCATAATATATATGAACGATATGGCTTACAGCTTGCTGGAGAAAGTTTTGACCGTTAATTATGCTGATGACACCTCTTTATTAATCAAAGGGACTGAAATACACGATCTAGAGGAGAATGCAAAAAAATAGCTTCTCTTGTTTAAAGATTTGGTGATTGAAGAATGGATTAACTATAAATGAAAGTAAATGCCATTATTTTGGTAAGGAAAAAATTCGGTAACATTATGAAACTTAACATAACGTTAGAAGCATCTCCTATGATGACAATAAACAGATGTAGATTTAAATACATTATACAGAGTGTTCTAGAAATCAGTGTCTTTTTCAAACAATTGAAATGCGAAAATCTTCATTTTTCAAATTGTTGGTTTTAGAGATATTTCAAATTATTTCGTTAAAAGGTTTTTTGACAGCTGTCGAAATTAAAAAATTGATTTGCGATTTTTACAGTTATAGTTGTTGAAATATTTTTGAGAGGTGGCATAATTGATTGAACGCCACATTCAAGAACGTAACTGTAGGATTAAAATGGAACAAAAATTATGTCGTAAACGGATTGTAGATGAAGCTTCGCTGAAATAATAATGTTGAGAATAAGTAGATTTCCTTTACAAACGTATCTAATTTGGAACGAAATAATAATAATTAAAATTCATTGAGAGTAAAGCACTCCCTTACAAGCTTAAGGGGGAACGAAACGATGAGAGAAATAGGTTAGAACATAATTCAATACAATCTCCCTACAAAATTCATCCTTTTTTCCTCATCTTTATTTTTTTCGATTACCGATTCAGAATGACTTACGAACAACTCGGTCGTAGCCTATCACTGGAAAGATTTGGGTGGATTTAAGATTAATTCAGAATGGGAAGAAGGACCTTTTCTTGAAATAAAAGAGAGTCCACTCAGATGTAAACCCTCATCCCATGGATATCCACCCTATCACTTGTCTCTTATTTAAAATCCTCATTTTCTTTTGTCTTATCGCCGCTTAATATGCTGATGTAGAATTGGTCCTTTTTAAAATCCCCTCTCGCCCTTTCCTCGTTTTAGCACTAATCTTTTTCTCTTTTTTTATTTGAAAGAGCGGCTAAAATGTGTAAAATTATTTAGATTATTTGTTGGATTTTTTTTGTCAGCTAAAGAAATACCTATTTTGGGGATGTTCAAGCGAGGAAATAGAAAGGGGGAGGGGGGAATGCGAGAGCAATCAATTTAAAACGGAAAAAAAGTTGGGAAAACGTCGTAGAAGATCACCGATAAGTTTAGTCGGGTGAAAAGGCTAGGATTTAGTGTCAATTTGATTTGAAAATGTTGATATACTCGCCTGCTTTTTCCATATAAAATCCGAAATTTCAATTCAATATTTCTCCTATGTATCTAACAGTCGTTCCAATTCGTCGTGGGATTTAATTATAAGCGAGGGGAATTTGTCTGTAGACGCGAAAGGTTGACTTTTATTAATCTAACTAATTAAATCAATTCGCGCAATATATTGTTGATATACCCTCTTCATAGATTGACATAATTTAATATTAATTTAATAGATTAATATGTGAATACGCTAGGGCTCTTAAATTTACCTAACGCAAACTAACTACCGCTCAAAGTGCGGCACCAACAGGGGAACAGTTTATATTCTCGATAGCACAGGACCTTAGTTGGACATTAGTAAGCGCCAACCCTGAAAATAACCTCGATAAAATTATATGAAATTATCTAAAACCGCACACACTTCTGCTAGCTACCATTAGACGGTCGAAAGTGTGCTATAAATTGTGCACATTATCTTTTATTAGGTTAGTAGAGAGAGGGAGCCACATTCGAGAATAGATTGCAATTGAATTTTAATACTGTAGACTAGGATGTTCGTATTCGAATGGAGACACGATAACATTGGAAGGAATCGATTTACACGCTGTGGGATAAATATGTCCCAGTTTAAAAATAATGTTACCGTTTAAAAAAGTAATATTCCTCGAATTTTATAGATGCCAAGACAAAAATGTCAAAGTCGTGTCAGAATCTAATCTTTTTAATGTTTCAGTGCAATAGAATTGATGGTCTTTCATGCACAGTACCTAAGTAAATAGGATTAAAAAAGTTTAGTATGAAGTAGGCACTAAAATAAATAGTTTTCCAGAAAAACAAAAGCAAAGTTCGAACTTTTAAATCGCTCTGAATTTTAAACAATTAAATAAAAAGAGAAACTCGTTCCTGTACAGGTTGTTTGCCAAGCAAACATCACCAGTAGTATACAAACTTATTCCTGTTTTCACATTCGAACGTTTGCAGTAACAAACCTTCTTATTGTAGTGAGTTAAGACCTCCTTAGTTTAGAATATTACTGTAATAACAGTATCTGCAGTTAAAAGTACAGTTAGATTTAAGGAGGTCTTAACTCACTACTACTACACTACTTTCATTCAGTCTACACTACATTATAATCATGGCACTCAAATCACTTACACCCTGTATAGTCTGGGCAACATCCATTTTCATCGATACTCCATATTTTAGGAAGTTAGATAGAAATGTTGTCCTCTTTTGTAATTGCCAAAAAATTCATTGGTTGTGATTTTATTGAGTGAGTATTTTGGACAATTTTCTTGTTATTTTTGGCAAAACTGTATACAACTATTTCGATTTGAGTAATTTTTTGTTTAGGTCTGCTTTTTAAAAACTCTTTGAAATTTTTGATCAACAAATCATGTGATTGCAAAACTCATAAAATATTTATAACAATCTGTTGTTAAGTTCGACTGATATATAAAATGGAAATGTCATCAACAACCGTAATCGATAAATGTATGAAGCATCGAGTAACGCTATAAATTTTTCCAAAATCTTTGTTCTTATTAATCATTTATTTAAAACATTTACACTTCTTGGCTGCAGTTGGTTTTTTGATTCAAACTTTCATGACTTTATTTTGGTTCCACCCTCCTCTTGGCTGCAGTTTATTTTTCGATTCAAAGTTTCATGACTTCATTTTGGTTCCACCCCCTTTTGGCTGTAGTTAGTGTTTAGATTCAAACTTTCAAGACTTCGTTTTGGTTCCACCCCCCTCTTGGCTGTAGTTGCTTTTTCGATTCAAACTTTCAAGACTTCATTTTGGTTCCACCCCTTCTTGGCTGTAGTTGGTGTTTAGTTTCAAACTTTGATGACTTTCTTTTGATTCCACCCCCTCCTGGCTGCAGTTTCTGTTTTGATTCAAACTTTCAAGACTTTATTTTGGTTCCACCTCCTCTTGCCTGCAGCTGCTTCTCTGATTCAAAGTTTCATGACTTTATTTTGGTACCACCGCCTGTTGACTGCAGTTGCTTTTTTGATTTAAAGTTTCATGACTTTATTTGAGTTCCACCCCTTTTGGCTGTAGTTGCTTTTTCGATTCAAAGTTTCATGACTTTATTTTGGTTCCACCCCCTCTTGGCTGTAGTTGGTGTTTAGATTCAAACTTTCATGACTTTATTTCCTTTCCACCCTCTCTTGGCTGCAGTTTCTTCTCCGATTTAAAGTTTTATGACTTTATTTGAGTGCCACCCCCTTTTGGCTGTAGTTGCTTTTTCGATTCAAAGTTTCATGACTTTATTTTGGTACCACCCCCTGTTGACAGCAGTTGCTTTTTCGATTCAAATTTTCATGATTTTAGTTTGGCTCCACCCCGTCTTGAATGCAGGAGCTTTGCGGTAACGAGGTGAAATGTTGCCTGAATATCAGTTTGTTGTTTAACATCATCAGGGCCAGGTATTTGACATTGAGCTTCCACTCAAGACTTTCACCCTCAATAACGATGATAGTGAGGGAGGGTGGATTGCTTTCTTTCAAAAAACGAAATAGCCGCAGATTTGGAGGGATTGTTGCTGAGCCTTCACATGCGTGTCCATTCACAGATGTCATCGATCGAGCGCTGGAGCTGCTTGCAGATCCAGGTCATTATCAGAAGCAACATAGATGGCAGTATCATCTGCATAGATGATCAGTCTGGTGTTTGGAGAGTGTGTAATGTCGCTTGTATAAAAAATGAAAAGTTCTGGTTCTTGTAGAGAGCCCTGAGGAACACCAGCCCCAATCTGTCTGGGAGCAGAGAGTTCATCATGTCTTCCTTAAGATATTTTCTTAAGAACACAAATAATGGTAGAATTGTGTTTCCCAGTGCATTTGACCAAGGCTTTGATGCTGCCATAACTAACTTGTAAGCTATTTCATTGACTCTGATTCCAGAGTCGTTTGGTACCCATCTCAGCATAGTGCTGTAATGTTTCCTCAGTTTTTTTGGGCTTCCTATGGCAGTCAAGTATAGTCGCGGAATCAAATCTGTGGACAGTTTAAAATGCCTTCTGCATAGGCTTGGATGGCAATTATTTCGGCCTGGAAGGTAGACGGCGAGGTTTTTCAAATTCCAATTCCCAAAATTCGGCGTTTTAGAAGCATCCACAAATTAACAGAAAAATTCTCGTCTGTTGAGATCTTGTCTGCATTTATGGACAGTGGTACCGTTTGTTCGATTTTGCACCCACTACATTTTGCTCTATTGGCTCTAAGGCTCTGAAACCAGATTGGTTGAAAGTAAAGATCAGTTAATCAACTTCAAAGATCGAATATAGTGTCAATTCATATATTAAATTAAAATATTGTAGTGTGTTGGTGGTCACTGCTGCTGCATGGAGTTGTACAAAAGAAATCATGTACAGCTGGATAGTTTAATATTCTATTTGGTTAACCCCACCTAATAATAATAGATAATAATTCGGTTGTGACTTGTGTTGAAAATTAACCATGACATCCCACCTTTAATTTTTCTGTATATCCTAACATCGAAATTTGCTCACCTTGTATACTATATAACACAAAAATATGCATATAGATAACTCACTCTTCTCGTATAATCAATTCAAATACAACGATTAAAACCAATACCTACCTAATTTAACCTAGATAGTATACCATCGTGTACACGTAATTAATTAGAAAGCATTTTGTTTACATTTAAGTTAATTACCCCGGTGTTCCTATACATCGTGTATTTTGTATGGTAGTAGGTAGGATCGTACTTCAGCATATTCCATATACAATGCAGTAATTGCATCACCAACATTCCCCCGTATTGGCCTTATATCAACGCGTCACTGACACACATAGTACATACATACTACATCCAACCCGTTGATGGTATATAGAATAGAATTCAGCGTGGAACACCAGAGAGAGCTACTACAAAAGCCGACGCTGTTGCTTTTAAAAGTTAATGACGTTGTGGAAGCACTATTATGTTTCTTCGTTTATACTACGTTTAAAATTCGTTTAGAAAGATGCAATTTCATGTTTTAATAACGTTCTATAATATATTTATAATAATCAATAGGAATATAGGAAGAAAGGAGGTCAATTCTGTTATATTGCGATCTTGTTTGTTACGAAAAATTGTGTTAATATTTAAGGTTCAGTTTCGTTTAATCATTAATTCGTTTAGCAAACAAGTCTGTGTCAGTACACGTTCCAATTTGAAATGTTTGCAGCTTACCCATTCGTTAATATTTCTTCCCCTTTTCTCATCTCGTTTTCCCATCTCCTTCGCTAATTCTCTTGTGTATCTTGCTTGAGTAGGAATTGTAATAGTGTTTCGATTTTCCTGCGTTCACAGATGAATGCTCTTTCATGTAATGCGCCACAAACTCATAGTTATGCAATTTAGTACGAATAAATCTAAGTTTATAAAAGTAGATTTTTTCGGTTTTGTTTTT
This sequence comes from Holotrichia oblita, assembly GCA_023690525.1. Classification (NCBI taxonomy): domain Eukaryota; kingdom Metazoa; phylum Arthropoda; class Insecta; order Coleoptera; family Scarabaeidae; genus Holotrichia; species Holotrichia oblita. The sequence continues at coordinate 8,848,236 of CM043021.1, forward strand.
ATTTATCTATTGTTGGCGCACCACATTGTCATTTGTTTAATTCTATCACCAATCTTTCTGTCGAGTTCTTCAGCTGTGTCTGCTGATACAAGAACAGAAGTGTCATCAGCGAAAAGCACTATATGTCCTGTGGACAGAAAATCTGGTCGTTGATTAAAATCGAAAATAAAAGAGGTCCTAGGACTGATCCTTGTGGTACACCAAGATCTACGGATATGCTATTTCGCACTAAAATGAATTTTGATTAAGTGAATATGCTTCCAACACCGCAGACTGTGCTACTACAGAAAAATAACTACGGAAAGAGTTACAGATATCAATCCTGTTAGTGATTTTATTATATTATATATACAGGGTGTTTCAGAATAAGATGCTGATCCCTAAGGGTGTCAATCCTTACGTGATTTTAAGAAGCAAAGTTCAAATAAACCTATGTCCTAAACCTCTTAAATTTTGAGGTACAGGGTATTCGTTTTGAGAAAAAAATCGTTTTTTTATCATAACTTTAATATATTTCTAGATATTTTAATAAAATTTGGCATATGCCTTCTAAGCAACAACAGCTATTTTTTGATATAGAAATTTTTTTAATTTTTTATTCAGTGGCGTCCGCACAGGATGTGGACTAGATATTTTTAGGGAAATATTATGTACGCCACTGCTTTTTCTTAAAATAAAAATTATTTTTAAAATCTTCATTTCTTTTAAGGTAAATTTGATTTCCTGTTTTTTTTTCGTCCGACGAACGGTTTCCGATCAAAAAATAAAGATCATTAAATGGGCATAATTATTACTATGTACCTATCATCATTTTGGAAAAGGAGGCTATGAACTTTGTTGTCAAGGAAACAATTGTAATGACGAAATAATTAGATGATGCCAAACAGTTTTGGCAGATAGTTATTTAAGTACACGAAAATTGCACTTAAATTAAATTTTAAACTCGTAATACCTTTAAAACATATAAGTATCATGGTAAATTTCACAAATGCTGAGTTTGTTGATATGCACTACTTGTACGGGCTTGCTGGCGGCATTGCATATGAAGCCAGACGATTATACCAGGAGCGGTATCCAAATAGAATAGTTCCGGATGCCCGAACGATATCAGGAAACCACAGAAAGTTATCTGAAACGGGATCTTTTCAACCGAAAAACTACCTAAAATGGGCACACCATACCGCACGAACAACGGAAACCAAAGGAGCTGTTTTAAATTTAGTGGAACAAAACCCTGAGATGAGTAGGCACCAGACAAATTGGAAATATTTTAAATATTACTCATATCCCAGTCTGGAGAATTCTTCATGATTTTTTGTTATATCCCTATCCTATTCAAGGGGTCCAGACCCTACTTCCCCGGGATTTTCCATTACGTATAAATTTCTGCCAATGGTTTCTTCAAATGGTTACCGAAAATCCTGAATTTGACGCCAAAATTTTATTCACGGACGAAGCTAATTTTTCCAGGAACGCAATAAGAAATTTTCATAACAATCATTTTTGGGCTGAAGAAAACCCACATGCCATCACAGAATCCCGCCACCAAAACCAATTTTCGGTAAATGTTTGGGCTGGAATTATTGGTGATTATTTAATTGGGGCTTATTTTCTATCAGGCAGATTGGACGGAAACGCTTATCGTCAGTTTCTTGAACAGAGTTTACCAAATTTGCTAGCCGAGCTTCCTATTTTAATCCGTCATCGTATGTGGTTTATGCAGGAAGGTGCACCTGCACATTTCAGTCTCCAGGCGCGGGAATTTTTAAATCAATTTTATAGAAATCGCTGGATAGGGCGGGGAGGTACACAGTCGTGGCCACCTAGATCCTCAGATCTAAACAGTCTAGATTTTTTCCTGTGGGGAAGAGGAGTTGAGAAATCGCATAATACTTTGTTGTGACACTATCAGGAATACTCCAGGAATTTTTCAAAGGGTACGAGACTCAATGAGGAAAAGAGCTGAAGCATGCATACTTGCAGGTGGTGGCCACTTTCAACAGCTAATCTAAATTATAAAAAATGTCTAGGAAGATATTAAAGTTATGATAAAAAAACGATTTTTTTCTAAAAACTTGAATACCCTGCAGCCCAAAATTTAAGAGGTTTATTTGAACTTTTCTTCATAAAATCTAACATATCTGTTTTTGTTTACAAAATTGTTTATCAAATGGTTTAAAAAATAGATTTATTATATATGTTTATATGTATATAGGTTTGAAGAAGGATTAAAATATATCTGAAACATCATGTAGGAAACTACTGTTATTATTAGTCGCAGTAATTTCTTTCACGTTTTTTTTAAACGTTGTCACAAAGAACAGAACGGTTATCAAAAATTTCTACATATGGATATGGTACAAATTTTGAGTGAATCTGCACCTTCATATCAGATGGTGAAGAATTGGGCTCTTAATGGATTTTAAATTTGGAAGAGAGACCTATGAACAAGGTCAACAATGTGCTGGACGGCCGAAAAACTGTTGTTTGTAAAGATAACATTGATCTGGTCCATGCTACAGTTCTGAAATTCATAACTCAGACTTGTGATTGCCATTCTATATAAAGAACTAGGTTCCAAAACGGTGGTTGCACGATGGGTAGGTACCGAAAATGTTAACGCCAGGTCGGCAGGATATTTCAGAAACAAATTTGGCCACCATTAAGTGGGATCCTGAAGGCTTCCTAGCAAGATTCGTTAGTGTGGATAAAACCTGGTTTCACCATTATGATCTTCAATCAAAAGCACAGAGTACGAAATGTAGGCACAAGAGTTCACCAGATCTTAACCACAATTTTTTGGGATACCGAAGGAATGATCCTTTTTACCACGTGATTATAGACTATAAACTGGGCAATATTATGCTGCCTTAATTTTAAAACTGTGTGATTCTATCAAAGAAAAAAGGAGAGGAAAACTCAGACGTGGTGTGCTGTTTCATCAGGGTGTGACAATTCCTCCTGCCTCCTCCATCCTATCCAGATTTGCTCCCTAGTGACTTCCATGTATTTCCCAAACTTAAAGAACACCCTCGTGGGATTCACTTTCGGCATGATGAGACAACGATGATAGAGGTGAATCAGTGGTTAAAGTTAATTTTAATAAAGCGTAAACTACAGAAAATTTATTTCATCGCGATAGAATCATAACCAAGCACGTTCCTCCTAATTTCTCAACTCTAGATAAAAATTCCCGGGCAAATCGCGATGGGAAACGGTAATTTGGTTAGTTCGTAATCTATTTTACTACGAACTATGTGTAACCCTTGGTACTCCGCACTTGTACACAGTCAACGAACGAAAATAAAAGATTTTAAAAACACCCACAACGCATCTATAATGTATATTTCAATTACTCCCTCGAATCTGGCGAGCGTTACCGAAACGTGTTCTTGCATTGTTGTTCCGTTGTTCGCGCAACAAAACATCCCTTCAGGAAGATAAATTATTAAATACACGACCATAGACACCCATACGTTCTCATGTTTCGCATACAGCATATACCAGCGATGTATCCGTTATATTACATCGTTTTTACCTTGGTAACATCGCGCTGGAGTACTGTTGGGATACTCCTGTTGCTCGTGAAGGAATTTCGTTACGGTGTTGCGATGTTTTAGCTCTAATAGTAAGTATACGGGTGTTAATATTCTGAGTCCCAGTTGCGACCTAGTTTGTTTATACATTAGCTAATTGAAGATGGAAGTGCATACAGTTTGGAACAAGTTTTATATAGTTATTAACGTGTATCTCCTAGTATTGTTTCATTAGAGTGGGTTTCCAATATTATTGTATTCGCTGTAAACAGGTCAAGACTTGCTAGAAGGCTACATTACACATTTGCATCTTCTTGGTTTACTTGTGGATTTGGCCTCATTACGTGGTTGATTACTGCATATTAATGATCGTTTCTGCTTTAAATGAACCCGTACAGTGCCATTTAATTCTTTTCTAACATGACAAAATCTTTAAAAGCACGTCAGTGTAGCAACTAAGCAACAACCACACATGTCCTATTTAATTTTTTCGAAGTAATTTCCGCCACATTCAATACAGCTCTGCCAAGCTTCATTAGGAAGTAAGGCCCGTTGGTCGTCCCAAAACCCTTAGAAATTCCTCAGCAGTGAAAAACCGCTTCTCTTTCAGCTTCATTGTCACATTTAGGAACAGCCAAACTTGCAGGGAGCAAAGTCTGGATTGTAAAGAGGGTGTTGAGGAAGTTTTAGTCTTGTAATGGTCAAATATTCGTTCCAAGCTTTGGCGCGGTGAGTTGGAGCGATACGATGGAGAAACCAAACGTCCATTTTTGACTTTGGTCGTAGGTTCTTCATCGATCTGATGACTTCAGGTAAGCATTGTTTTGTGTACTACTTATCTGCGACTGTGCGTGCAATGCATAGACGTCCTTTTTCCAATACTAGTGAGCTTATATAAAGCAAGCTACAGCTTCGGCTACATACCTACACGGTGGAGAGACGTAAATGTGGTGTTTTTACCTAAAGGGGGGAGGCGATCACCGGCTGAGCCTTAAGCGTATAGACCCATTAGTCTCTTATCATTCATTCTCAAGGGAATGGAGAAGGTGTTAGACCAATATCTTAGGAATGAAGTACTGGTAACATACCCGCTTCACCCTAACCAACATGCCTACCAGAAGGCAAAATCAACGATATCGGCCCTCCACCACATCACAAGCAAAGTGGAGGAGTCACTAACGGCAAAAGAAATAGCTTTTTGCGCTTTTCTTGATGTAGAGAGTGCTTTTGACAACACCTCCTTCGAGAGCATAGAAAGGGCGGCTTCTGCCAAAGGGTTTCACCCGTCGACTACTGAATGGATTAAAGCCATGTTACAGAGTCGACGAATAGGCGCTACGCTAGGATCAGAAACCGTTACAGTCAGTGCCAGCAGAGGCTGCCCCCAAGGAGGGGTCTTGTCACCGCTGCTGTGGTGTCTTGTTGTTGATGATCTTATTAGTAACCTTACCAGAGACGGACATGAGGTGCAAGGGTACGCTGACGACCTGGTAATCATGATCCGTGGTAAGTATGATCAAATCATATCACAGGTTATGCAAAGAGCTCTCGACTACACGCATAGTTGGTGCAAAAATCATAACCTGCGTATAAATCGCCAAAAGATTACTATCGTCCCTTTTACAAGGAGAATAAAAGTTTATCTCAAGCCGGCCTCCATAGAAGGAAAAAGTATTAGCTTCAGCAATGAAGCTAAATACTCGGGGGTTATGTTGGACAGCAAATTGACGTGGAACCCTCATATCAACTACTTACGGAAAAAAAGCCATAAAGGTATCGCTAATTTGCCGAAGGCTACTCGGTAAGTCCTGGGGTCAAAAGCCTCAAATGATCCTATGGTCATATACGGTAATTATAAGACCCATGATCATCTATGCCGCTTTGGTATGGTGGCCAAAAATAACACAGAAGACTGTACAACAACAGCTTCAACAAATCCAAAGACTCACTTGTCTAAATGTCACAGGAGTGATGCGGACTTGTCCGACTGCAGCGCTTGAAGTACTGCTGGGAATCAGGCCGCTGCACATTTACATCCAAAAGCAGGCTATATGAAGTGCCCTGTCTCTGGACAGACTAAAGGAATTAAAACCTGGGGACTTTAGAGGACATCTTAAAATCCTTGATGATTCCAACATCAACTACCTAGTTTATATTGCAAAGGACAAGATTCATATGCAATACAACTTCGACCAAACCTACAAAGAGCCCCTAGAACTACGTAGATGCCACGTTCCAACTATCAAAATTGGTCCAATTATATGGTTCCTAATGATACCTAATCAAACGTTTCACTCTTGAAGATATAGAGAGTACGTGTCTCACGCATCCAATGACAATTCTTTTCTAGTTGCATGGCATTGGCATCATCGGATCATTTTGCTTCCAAAACGAGGCAGAAGATGGAGTTCCAGTGACTGGTAAACGATACCGACTGATGCTAAGATATTTTTCGTGGCTAGATTATGTGGTTCTGGCTTCCTTCCTCCAAATTATTTTGTTGACGTATTTTGAAGAATTATTCAAGTGTATAATATATTCACCTCGCCTGGCAAATTCCTAATTTATTTAACGAAAATATAACGACCACTAACGAACCTCAGTCTAAAATTATTTACGCCGATTAAGGTGAACAATATTAAACGATACTGTTGTAGGTACCGGTAAAGTTTTTTCGATAAAAAATTTGTTTACTTCAGCAACACACTTCAGTGTACTTCGTGCAAATTCACCATTAACGTGAAAAGGGGGTCCGATATCCTCGTATTGAAGGTTTTCAGTTCGCTTCGGTAAATTTCGACTTCGATTCCGCTATCGCCAGAGTTACAACGGCTTATTTGCTACGGCAAACAGAGAGAACCCAATCGTTTCCGATGAGGGCCAGGAACGGCCGCAAAAGGGAGAAGATTGCTGCAAAAACAGCGGCTTAACCACCTACGCGTTCAGATCCAATTATAAAAGAGGTCCAACTCTCGATAGCTTAGCGATTACCTAATTCAGTTTGACCTAGGACTTACTAGGTCAGATTTATACGATTTTAAAATAGAAAAATCTTTAAATATGTGTTTAAAAGATTTAGCATTGTTTTGTGTTAGGGGTAAATAAACGCAATTTACCGTGCAGACTCGTTGTCAGTTTTATGGTGCGGAGAATACCGGAAAGGAAGACGTTTAAAAGTTTAAAACGCCTAGCAATTATATTTCACGGTAGGGACTTTACGACGAACCCTTCCACCTCTTAACTCGTTACAGTACCCCTACACTTTGCCTCTTTCATTTGTTCGGTAACCTATTCTTTTTAATATGACGTAATAACGGGATGTTAGTGCAGCAACTAACAAGGACTTAAAGGATTAAACTTCGCAAACAATGTATATAGAGGGAGATGCGAGCCGGTTAGGGAGTTTCAAGCTAGCTCAAGTTTGCCCGCAGTTAGTTATTGTGGAGGGAAGGAGAATTAAAATTTTATCTGCAAAATTAAATAGTCATTGTATTGCTGCGTCCTTTTTTTATTGGTGTCTAGGGTGTGGAATGTTTATTTAATTAGAATTTGTAATCAATTTTATAAACACATTTTACAAATTTTCTCGGTTATACTCGATAGGTTGTGAAGGAGTACTTGATTGAAGGATCCTCTTACGAGTTTTTTTTTTAATTATACGGTTCAGCTTTATTTTCAGATCTTGTTCTAGGTGCCGGGAACCTAGATGATACACGATAAGGTAGTTTCGGCGTTGAGAGACGAGGACCTCGTTAATTTTATCCTGTTTGTATCTTCGGAGTTCTCCGAGTCTGTCGTTACGTTCCATTTTGTTGATGGTGCAATATGCTGGGTTTTATTTCTTATAAAATTTAGTGATTTTATTTAATTCAATTTTAAGGTTATGTATTAATTTAGCATCTAGCAACTGAATCGATGTCATATTTGTACCACGGTATGGTATTTATTTAATCAAGTTTTTTGACATCCGCATAAAATGTAAGATAAGATAGGACAATTAAGAATAGATCAAGAAGGAAATAACACTGATGGTCAAGATTTTGATACTGTAGTGTAGAATAAAACTGACACTGCAATGGGTTCCAAAGAACTTATAAAGGATTCTAAACAAAAACAAGACAAACTATCAGAAAATTATATAAAACGTAACGGTTAGGATGATCTAGATGAAAGACTCACTGAATTGCAGGGAAAGTCTTAAAAAAAGTGTAATGATAGACCACTTCAGAGATTTGAAGATAAACACAGTGATCTCCGCCAAGACGAAGAAGCAGATATCCAAGGTCCTACAGATCACCGAAAAGAATGAGCAGATCTCCAATGAGAAATAGCAGACTGATAAGACGGATTAGCAGATCTCTAGAAAGATTCAATAGATCACCATGCAGAAGATTTAGCAGGTCGCCAAGAAGATGTATTAGATCACCAGTGAGATGCTGAAACTGATTTTCAACATTTTATATACCAGGATCTTTGGTCTAATAGTATCAAAAGCCACGCCGAAAAGACGATTTCCAATTTGTAGAGTGACAAATAGGTTGAATTAATCTGTAGAGAGATATTCCTTGATCTCAAACTAGTCATCTTGCAGCGTTTCTTTCTAAGAAACTTCCATAGTTTCTATCAGTGCAGAGCTTAGGCTTTTACGCCCTATAATTATGAAAGAATTAATAATTTTTTATCTTCTTTAGGATGGTGACAATACCGGCTTTATCCAAAATTGAGGGAAAGTGATTAAGAGTAAGAATGGAAGCTTCTCGAAGACTTGAATTAATCTGTAGAGAGATCTTCCTTGATCTCAAACCAGTCATCTTGCAGCGTTTCTTTCTAAGAAACTTCCATAGTTTTTATCAGTGCAGAGCTTGGGCTTATACGCCCTATAATTATGAAAGAATTCATAATTTTTTACCTTCTTTAGGATGGTGACATACCGGCTTTATCCAAAATTAAAGGAAAGTGATTAAGAGTAAGAATGGAAGCTTCTCGAAGACTTGAATTAATCTGTAGAGAGATCTTCCTTGATCTCAAACTAGTCATCTTGCAGCGTTTCTTTCCAAGAAACTTCCATAGTTGCAGAGCTTAGGCTTATACGCCCTATAATTATGAAAGAATTAATAATTTTTTACCTTCTTTAGGATGGTGACAATATCGGCTTTTTCCAAAATTAGGGGAAAGTGATTAAGAGTAAGAATGGAAGCCTCTCGAGGACTTCTCGGAATCTTTGGAACCTTTGGAGTCGTCCAAAATGGGCAGCAAAATCCTCAGAATTACCTTCCTTATCGTACACTAGTCCAGTTCGGGTTGTATATAATTAAACTGATGATCCCATGTGGCCCGAGATATGGGGCACAGGGGACTGACAGTATAAACCTATTTCTTTAAAAATACAACCGGTACTAGTTCCTATTTGTTAAAAATGTTTACATCAGACGATAATATACGAGTGTAGTTCCCACATCCTACGAATGCAGATTCCAATCATAAACCATATCTAAATGACAACACTTTTTGTCTTAAGTGGTCCTCTGTGACCCACACTCCGCTATCTAATGACCGTCAATTGTCTATTAATTCTCTAAAATACGTTTGTAATATTCAATTGTCAATAACCGTTTTTATTAACTTATACAAGGTGGTTTTCGACAGAAAATTCCCCTAACTGGATTGAATTCCTAGGGAATAAAAAATCAAGGAACCAATAGAGAAAATAGGGGGTGTGGTACCCTTTGATTCCCAATTTTTTTTTCCGGTCAACGCTTATGGACTTGGTAACTATTTTTTATAGGTTTATCTAACTTATTTTCGTCTTGTCAAATTGTAATTTAATGAACAAAGATAAACCTCATCGAGCTCTTATAACCGCTTGCATTCGTCGGTATAATTTTGCTATTAAGTTTTCCAAGAGAACAACATGCTCTAACTCGTGCAGGCTCATTGGGGCAGCCAGCGTTGCGCGGTGGCCACTCTAAGATCTGCATGTTGATTTCATTTAAGTAATCCAAAACAATCTTTGCAATGCGAGGTCTTGGATTGTCGTGCATGAAAATGAAGGTATCTCCTATAAATGGCGCAAACAGCATCACGTGATCTTGAATAAAGTTTTCCAGATAGAATTCTGCATCCGTAGACTTAGGAATCAGCTCTGTGGGTGCCTCAAAACATATTTCCCACCTCCCCTCCTAGAACATTCTCCTTTACAGAGATAGCACAATCAGAAAATCTTTCTCCAGATCTGTGCCATATTCTATCACGACCATCTGGAGATTTTAGACTCACTCGAGTTTCATCTGTTAACAAGACTCTCTTCCAGTCATCGACAGTCCACTATGCATGATTTCTAGCGAATCTTAATCTGTATTAGCCAGTCCGGCTTCGATTAATCTTCTCCTAACGGTTAAGGCAGAAATCCTGACATTTCTAACAGTTTCGAGTTGATTGGTGCGTTGCGGTTTTCCTAGATCTGTATTTTGCTACTTTAATACAAAACGAATTTCTAAACCCCAGATCGTAATTGCTTCTTTAGTTTCTCCAAAATGTTTCCAGATAAATAGGTGGCAATGTTTTGTCCTCACAGCTTGCACATCTTCATCAAGTTTCCTCATGGCTTCTTTGTTAATATTAATGTTCTTTAAGATTTCGAGAGAATTGTAAACATGTGGATGTTTTTGCATTTTGAATCGCCATTGTTGGTTTAATGGACTTGAAATTTATTTAGAAGGAAATGTAGTCAAAGTGTGGACCAACAAATTTGTTTCCAATAATATCTCAACATATATTAATTAAACTTATAAATTAATGTTATATATTGGAGATTAACTATGATGATGTGGCTCATATTAAAGTAAGAGCTATGTAGGTTAAATTTCGGTATCGATTTAATAGATTTATTACAATTCTATTGATCCAACTCCAACAATTTAAAAGGGTACCAGAACACATCGACATAAAAATAAATATAAACGGAGGTTTATTTCCACTTCGTTATTAAAAGTGTTGTCAGCAGGCGAAACATAAGCGGCAGAAATAACGCCAAGAAATCATATAGGTACAGTTACGTGCCTACCGCAATAAAAAGAATATTTCGACATGAGGATTACTTGTTTTCTTCCTTTTCTTCCTTTCCACTTATCGCGGTTGAGTTGAGCGGCCAATCTAAAAGAAACGTTTCAGCAATTTCTGCTGCCTCCTATAAGATGAAGGCATCTATGGTATATGTATATGTATGTGTATCTTTATTCGTATATGTATACAATATTGTATAAAGGAAAAAAGGAAAACCAATTCCGAGTTAACTAAACGGAAGTGTGACGAATGTTTTTGATTTGTACTTAAATTATTTTAGGTGTATATTTTTATAAAAAATTTTTTGTATCTCTTTTTTTTTCTGTACTTCTTTGAGTGAAAGAAATAACAAGAAGAAAAAGTTAACATCTCCTTTCTAAGTTATAATATAATACCTATATAGATCTAACAACTTAATGTTATTAAAAGTGTTCTAATTTCGCTTTCTACTTCCTCCACTAAAGTGGTATTGTTTCGTTAAGTGCGTTAACGGATATGTTGGTTTAAGTTTTCTCCATTTTCCTTTTCTACTGTTGGTATTATATATTTTTCTTTTGCTTTCGTCGGTCGCCCGTCGGCTTTTATATTGGATTTCTGCAGATAATTGCAAAGTTTTCTCGTACATCTCGGATGCTCTGATCTATTTCTGTCGCAGGTATGTATACTTATTCGAGGAGAATTGAACTTTTCCTTAATTGATAAATTTAATCTATCTGTATATAATTTGTTAATCTCCCACATCAAATTAGACTGGTTTATTCAAAATAGTCTCCTTCTGAATCAATACAACGCAGGAAACGTTGCACAAATTTCTCGAAACACTTTTTTATCCTCATCGGTTGAAATGGCCTTTAGTAAGGTGGTCAAAGTCTTTTAGATAACCGAAACGATTTTCTTTCATCGCCAATTTCAGGTTGGTCGCACAGAGGAAGGAACTCATCAAAAAATTTATGCCTCAATACACTGATGACTTTTTGAACCAAGGTAGCAGAACAGTCAGGCTAATAGTAGGTCTACTAATAGGACATAACAGACTCAATAAGCATATGAGCAACCCTGGTCTTGGGAAAAACGCTTTGTGCAGAATCTGTTCGACAGACGAAGAGACCTCGCAGCACATCTCAATGCGAGGGCGAGTGGATGTCAAAAAAGACGTGGAACAAAATCGAAGAAAGGAGAAAATTCAAGATAAGAACACACAATAAGAACTGGTCGGTCATGTGTTGACCAGATATGCACCCTGCGGATACTAATAGACGAGTATAACGAATGGGAGAAACAAGCTTACCTCATGTTTATAGACTGTCGACCCAAAAAAGCTTTGGGAAATTCTAGAAGAATACAAGGTGTCCCAGAAAATAGTACGTATGATTAGATTGCTATACCAAGACTATGGACAACGTTGTGTGTTGTCCTCCTCTCCCCTTCCTAATAGCAATAGATTGGGTAATGAAAAATACCATGGAAAATAAAAATGGACTCACATGGAGATTCAGACAATATCTAGAAGACCTTGAATTTGCGGATGGCATATGTCTAATACTTCCCTGATATTAGACCACATGTAGAAAAAAATAAACATGCTGATAGAAAAGTCTAAAAAAATTGGTTTAACAATCAACCCAGACAAAACTAAAATCATGACTATTAATAACAAAAACTAAACTGACAGGAAGCGTCATGGAAGAGAAAGGCGGCAGTCACAAAGATATACAAACTAGAATAAACAAAGCACAGTCGGCGTACAACATGCTGAGGATACTGTGAGTATCGAAAGACACGACAACAAGAACTAAATTGAGACTACTTAATACAAATGTCAAAAGTATACTGCTTTATGGATGTGAATCATGGGTTTTAAACAAGGGAGACGTGCAAAGACTCCAGGTTTTCATCAATAAATGTTTAAGAAGAATTATGGGAATCTACTTGCCCAACATAATCCCAAACGCAGAACTGTGGAATATTAGCCAATAAGAGTCAATCGAAGTGACAACCGTAGGAAATGGAGATGGATAGGACACACACTTAGGCTGACGACCTAACTTTCCTTTCAATTGTCAATAACGTCCTCGGATGATCCATACTCCTAGAGGAGGAAAAGGGATCTACTACTACTACTTTCTTATTTGCATGCAGTGGAGATTTAGTAACAATAACTATAAATTCCTTTTTTCGCGAAATTATGAGCTTCAAAAAAAAAAAAAAAATTACTTTTGACGTTTGACCTCGCTAAACGTCAATTTGACATTTCTGACTATATAACATCTGCATGACGACGAGGTGATGGTGGCTGAAAATGACGTTATTCGTACGTAATAGTGACGTTGGATTATATTCTAGTTGTTAGACTAGTTGGAGGCTTTTGATGAACCTTAGGATATCAGTAGGCGTTAGAAACGGCCTACATTTATACAAAATGTGTTCTACCGTCTCTAGATCTTCTTGACATAGACGGCGGATTTCATCTTCAGCCTCTCCGAGTTTATGTAGGTGGTACTTCTGGGCCACATGACCTGTAGAAACTCTGCCAGCAGTCCAAGGTCCTCTTTGCTGAAAGATACCAACGACTATGCTATCTTAGGCGATCCCTATAACAGTGCCTTCGCCTGCTTTTGTCCTGGCGTATTCTACCAGTGGAAGGCTTTTCTGTTGACCTCTTAATTCTTAACTGCTTATTTTAGGTGGTTCTTTTACAGTCCACAACAGGGATAAGGTCCAATGAAAGGCATTTTCGCTGCTTCTTTGGCAAGCTTATTTACCTTTTCGTTCCTTTCGATCCCTTGATGGCTTGGGATCCACTGAAGAGTTACATGGTACATTCATGCAGTAGACTGGACTCGTATGTGTAGGCACTACTTATTCCTAACTCGAGCTTCTTTCCGGCGTATAAGTTAATAGCAGAAATTTCCACTTGAAATATGTTGGAGTGGAGTCCCATAGGCACTTTGAGATAGTGGTTCCTATCCTCTTCCTCTTTCTATTCTAGAGCTATCTGTATACTATGCCAGGATTCCTCTTTTGAGTTGAGGCTCATCGAAGTCCCAGTTAGTATAGCTTTCGATAACCATTTCGTAGGGTTGGTCGAAGTTGTATTGCATAGGGATCTTATCCTTTGGGATCTTCAAGGATTTTAAGGTGTCCTCTGATGTCTCCAGGTTTTAATCCCTTAAGTCTGTCCAGAGATATAGGGCCTGTTTTTGGATGTAAATGTGCAGCAGTACTTCTAGCGCTGCAGTGGGACAGGTCCGCATCACTCCTGTGACATTTAGACAAGCGAGTCTTTGAATTTGTTGAAGCTGTTGTTGTACAGTCTTCTGTGTTGTTTTTGGCTGCCATTCGAAAGCAGCATAGGTGATCATGGGTCTTATAGGATCATTTGAGGCTTGAGACCCTAGGACTTACCAAGCAGCCTTCGGCAAATTGGGGATTCCTTTATGGCCTTTTTCTGTACGTAGTTGATATGGAGGGTCCACGACAGTTTTTGCTGTCCAACACAACCCCTCAAGTATTTAGTTTAATTGCTTGATTTTTTTTTTGTTCAGAATCAAGTGATTTTACAATCAAAATGAAAATATATGGGCCACACTTTTTATGACAACTTTGACATGGGCCACGCTGTACAAGATTTTTATGCACAGAGTTAAAGTATGTGTTGGTTGAGATAACTTTTATTCATAAATTTTTTATCAATTTACAGCACCGGTTCGCTCCAGAAGTTTGGCTTTCTTGGTTTGCAGAAAATCTAGTCTTCTGGTAGATTTAAACAATTGATGTAAGTGTGTAGGCTTTCACGGCCGGTGTTACTTGTAATAGAATCTTCTTACATTCTTCTTCTACTACAAAAGACCTGCTGTTTGTTTAAAATCTTCAAAAAAAAATTCGATAGATTGCTCCCAGTTTCCTCTTGAATGATGAGTTTAGTTTGAGTAGACACACAGCGTTCGCTTCGAAGAAATTCTTTGAGATTCTCGATGTTTTGAAACTTATTGTAGTTATGATTTATTTCTAGATATTTTTGTTGATAGGCCTGGTTATATGTTTTAATATTATTTGACACGTTTTAAATATCAATTGCTTCCACTAAAAAAGTGTTTTAAACTAAAACTTAATGTTCTGGAATAAATTGATAATTTTACTTGTGTAAATCTAACCTAATTTAATCTTTTTGTTTCAGGTAAGTCATTCCTGTTGAGATGAATCCATAAATGAGTAAGTAAATATATATAGAGAGAGAGAGAGAGAAAGAGAGATTATAATGCAAAATATCTACGCATCCTCTTCATTTTATACATTCGGTTTCCCAATAAAACGCGTCTTACTTCCTTTCGCAGTATTCATACAGATATGTAGGCACATACATATATACATATATTATATATTCTAACCAGACCATCTGTATATTTTCTACGGTAAATATCTGCATGACAAAGAACTTGTTTATAACCGACACAAAAGCATGTCTTGTCTGCGCTTCCGGCAAAAATATTCACCGAACCATCGATTATAGATATTCAAGTTCCCATTCATGCAAATTCCACTTTAGTGAGTCGTACAGTTACCCGCTATTAAAAGGGTGCTCTTCATCTCCTAGCTGTCCGAAACAGATTCTAATTGAAAGCCCGCAGATTTTCACTAACATTTACAGCTAAAGATTAAATGATAATCGGGAGATGTATTCTTTGTTCTTTATAAAAATACATTCATTAAATTTCACTAAACGCAAAATAATCTTTGTTGTTTATTTTGGTATTTTTTTTTGTTCTTCTTCAAACAAACATGCTGGTTATTAAAATTAACAATGATGGAATATATAACAGAGACACTAACAGATGTAAATATAAAAAGAAAATGGTAGAAATCTTAATGAAAGTTTGCGTGGGTGGATCACATTCCATTTTAAAATAGAGACACAACGATTCTCTTTTCGTCAAAAATAAAATCCAAATTTAAATAAAAAAATGTGTTTTTACAATTTGACAGTTATTCGAAGTATTTCGGCAGTAATAACCACAAACGGGTCGATTGCCGCAATGATTAGACGGCCACCCAGTGTTGTGACAGATCGTTGAGTTCGAGGTTCGATTCTCCCAGAGGACGGTGCCATTTTTCTTCTGACAAAGATTTATACCACATCGTTATAAACAACTAGATAGTGTTGTAACAAGGCCAACAAGACATTTTCCACACACACAAATTGCACAGCAAAAGCTGTAACGCTAGTTAGACAAGCAATACGTCTTAACCCTCTCGATCAATATTTATTATGGTTCAGAGAATAAATCTGAAACTGTGGTAGGTAATAGAAAAACTGATTTATTGGCAATCTTTTGATATCAGTTGTGAACCAACCCCCGGTTGGTTAATAAAATAACAAATGGGTAGCAAATGGATGCCAACAAATGTTTTCATTTGTCGAATTTTTAGTAGACTATTAGCAGAATCGGGGTTGTAATTACATCGACCAACAAGAGAGCCTCGCTGAGCTCAAGCTATGGGGACAAAACGATTAAAATTTGCGAAAGACCATCTTCATTTTAAAAGTAACGAATGAGAAATGCAAGATCGTTTTAAATGATCCTCTAAGCTGTAATTATTACTGCCAAATCAGTGAAATTTACATGGTGATAACATTAATATGACTAGGAACTGTATATCTTCAACTGTTTTCTCTCAGATCGCTTGATGTTTGGAGTTAGGAATTGGAGCCCTTTCCTCCAACCAATATTTTCTTTGGGAGTTAGTTCATTTTGTGTCGTGAACTCCTTCATGACGTCTTTTTTGCGTGTTAAAGCTGAACGTGAGGTGCTTGGATCTTCCTCGACTTGTTCACTTTCCACAACTTCTTCAAATTCCTGGATTTGTTCATTTTCTTCTTCAAAATCTTCGTCACTCGCAGGTGCATAGCTTTCATTGAGGGGTGGATTTTCATCGTCTTCGCTTAGTAGATGTTCGGCCAAGTGCAACATCTTCTCATACGTCAATCATCGTTTAGACGACATTTTTGGAGATTATTTGAGGTTATGTTACCCTTTTAATAATATATCCGTATAGTCATACTGTATTTATTTGACGACGTCCAATTTTGCAAAAATATTGTCCAAATATAAGCTTATAAGCACTAATGGTCACTCACAAAACTGTTCACTTTCATATACACACCATGCACAAAACAAAAATTCCAAAAACAGAATACAACGGCAATTGCAGCAATATAAAAATTTGAATTTTTTATTATTGCCTTTCAACACCAGGTGGTACCACAGTGCATTGTAGGAATTGCCAATAATGTCTTCATTTGCAGCTATTCAGTTCCTATGCTGTAAGCAAAAATACGGTGTCGTCAATTGACGACAATATGACCGAAAGGTTTAAGGATTTGCTAAAACTAGTATCCACCATAAGTTAAGAGAAAAATCTATAATTTGATAACAGTCAGAAATATTTTAACCGTTTCACCCTCTAAAATAAGTAATTTCATAATATGACAGCTTTTAAGTAAATTATAACTCATAGATAATAGGCTCAATTTGACAGCTGTCAAAGCTGTCACAAATTTTTATTTTATAATTTGGAAAATTGTTTATGTAACGCTTGTAAGCCTTCAAACTCGATTGTCAAATCTGAAACAATCATGGTTTCTGCAATTTGGCAGTCGTCAGAAATATTTCAACACTTTTTAGAGGACAAAAATAGTTCATCATCTTAATAATTTAAATAATTATCTTATGGAGTTATTCTGATCTATCTGTTTTAATTTAGTGCAAAATTACGAGAGCAATTCGATTACATTAACATCAAAAAAAAAACATTTGACATTTTTACGATCCCTTTTAGTCGACCTATGCATTAATCCCTAATTCCCTTTACGCAGGATTTTAAAGGATTTATCATGTCTTTAGAAAATATGAACGTGGCATGTGGCCCCCGTCATATTGCTAATATTCTTTTCGCAAGCATCAGTATCAAGCTTTGATACGCAGCTTTGAAGACGGTACAGGCGTTTAATCCCCTATATACAAGGGGTTAAACAAGATATTTTCCATCGCGTTGGAGGATGTTATTAATAGGTTTTTAATGTCCAACGAAGTTGATGCGTTGCATACAAAATCCTAATGACTGCTCCATTTTTTTTTTTGTTTATAAGCAGACCCTTATTTGTATTATTCGAATTATTACCATGGTCGAAACGAAAGAGATAATTTCCACATTTTACGATCTTTTCATTTCATTTTTAATAATTTATACGAGTTTTTATCTTTTTTCCGCTACCGCTTCAAGGAGGTGCGTTTTTATGAATTCAATTACGTGGCAGAGAATCGTTGTACGATAATGTTGGAATGTTGAAGCATCGATGTGTCCTTTAGTGATAGCCTTCGGAATTGTTTAATGATAGATGTACAATTTACAGATGGGATAGAAATAAAGCAGATATGGGAAAACTTACTGAGGGTGGTGTATTAATAAAGTAAATTGTTTCTTTAGAAAATAATTTATTACTATTTATTTGGTGATTGGTGGCAGAATCTGAGTACTGTGGGTCCTTCTAGAAGGATATTTAACGATTTCTTAAATTTTAATGATAAAGATCTTAACGTTGGATTTGGTAATTGCCCAAGACCAAGTAGCTGTAGAGCTGGATTTAGTATCTAGTGTCACTCTGTTGGATGTCACTAATACTATAAAAAAATTGAAGCCAAAGCGGTTTGCTGGCCCCGATGGTATTCTTCCATATACAGTGTGTAACAAAAGTCAGAATATATTCAGTTGCCTGAATGGTTTGTAGTCAATTGTTTTCAATGGATGACGTCATCGAATATTTTTTTAAATAGCAATCCCATTTTTTTTAGCAAACATCGATTTTATATTTATATTTTATTTTCTGAATATACTGGTACCCCATACGTGGAGCCTGAGTCTTACTGTTTAAAAATTATAAAACGAAATTCATTAGAATTAAAACATTAAGAATGTTTTTTGTATTTCTAAATTTCTAACGTTGTTGCAGAGAAGGCAACAGTAAAAACAATAAAAATTTAAACACATTCACATAAGTTGGCCATGATAATTGTTTTTGCTTTTATTTAATCTGTCAACTAAATGCCTCAAATGACTAATTGTTTGTGTTTAGTTTTGTTGTTTTTCATTGTTAGGTTTCGTCGCCTTTTGATTTTTTCTTATGGGAACATTTAAAAAGCAAGGTATCCCAAGCAGCATCAAAGTACCGGTAACCGAGATCGGAACTTCAGACAAGTCGTTGTTACATTAATATCACTAAAAAAACAACTTTCTAGTTTTTCCTACTTTTATTTAAACGTTTTTGGCAATTATGTAGTTATTATTACTACAATTTGGAACTTAATAGTTTCAGTACTTCTAGGTAGCTTTTGAAGTTTCTGGAATGAGACTGTTACTATATAAAATAACTTTAAGGTGGCACAAACTTTAAAGTGATATTCGATAGTCTCTGTAACGTTGTTTTGTTACCAATATTTCACATCAAAATTTTTATTACTTTATGGTAGCGTTGAAAGTAACTACGACGTCGTTTCTACTTTTGAAATTCCTTCAAAGTTATGGAACTGTGTAGTAATATTTAAGGTGAAATTAATTATCTCGCTACTCACAATAACTACTTCACAGTAATTTTTACTTTCCACTCTGCCAATCCTACTTTCCAGTAATTTCTGCAAAATGCGCCATATTTACTGACAAAATGTAGGACGCCATTACATTAATTTCAATTTCCTTATTGTACAACAATTACAATATCCTCAAAATATCATAAGAAAAAGAAAAATTAAAGCGAAACTGAATTCCTATAATTAGAAGAAAGGTTAGAAAAACATTCCAACACCTTTCACCAATTTCATGCATTTTTTTATTGTCTTCCCGAAAAAAAAAATTGTAAAACATATATTTCGAGATGGCGCGTTTAATTTTTCAATCTATCAACATCACATTTGACAGAATTTTTTAAGCGTTTTGAATTTCTTTGTATTCGAAATTGTAAATCAGCAAAGTTGTGCGTACCCCTACAAGCGATATATTTCCTGAAACCTACAAATATTATTTCCATTATAGGTGCCGCGGCTGAATAATGACCGGAGATACTTAAAAGCTCTTTTTAAATATGTAAGTGAAAGACAAGGCGAAAACGACAAGCGAAGAAACGAAACCTTATAAAGTAGCAATGACCACGCCGCTACGTCCCCGCCACTTAGTTGGAACGTAAGTGCGACGTAGCGGTATAAGTAGCGGGGTAGTAATTTTTACGTAGCTATCACCTTCAAAATGTTCCCCATTTTGGTCGTTGGCACGTAATGGAAACGTGGCAATAACGTTCCCGTCATTAGTAACCACAACTTTATAATTCCCAACAACAGTCGCTGGGACGTAGCAGCGACTAAAAATGCTGCTTGGGATACGAACACAGATTGAACAGTATAGAAGATTTGAAAAACGCAATCAGTGCTGAGATAAGATTGATAACCTCGGAGACCATCAGATATGTACAGGATGAATTTGTCCATCGCTTAGGGCACTGCAAAACAACGGACGGAGCCCAATTCGAACATTTATTGTGATAAATGCTGCTGAAGGAAACAATAAATAAGAATAAAAAACCTAAATAATTTGCATCGCTCTGTATAACTTCTATAAATGCTTAAAACCAAACTTTGTTGACATATTAAAATGTATAAGATCTCGTCTATTCGTCTCAAATGTAACCTCCAGACGTACACTCATTTATATCCATCCATTTACAGTAATCTGATAAATATTTACATTAACCTGGAAAGGACTGTCTATGATGATACGTGCACTCTAAGATATCCAGTACTTACATAATACGATGCGCATTTTACGAACTTGAACTTTAAAATTTGTGGGAGCTCTGTTTGACTACCGCTAATAATAATAAACTTCAGGTTTATTTATCGTGGATGCTCCTGAAACGTAATATTTCTAACGAAAAATGCATAAATTTAACTTTAGTAAGAATTAGAGGGATCTCTCGAGAAAGAAAAGGATTATTTGTTTCCTGCCTGGTTTACAAGATTTCTACTTAATCTTACAGTTGATAAACGCGAAGAGACACAATAAATCATTTTTATATATATATGGCTTTTTTTATCCCCTTGTAATTTTCAGTTTTATACATGGCTGCCTTATCTTACCACTTCACGCTAAGACATTTTCTAAAGAAAGATAGACGATCGGTTTAACCCAGTAAAGGAGCACCCTTCAATATTTCATATCGGTGTGTATAAAATTTAGAGGAAGGATATATATCGTGGGTGGAAATATACGAGGGGTTTATTTATTCAATATGAACAAATATGTGTAGTTATCTTATTAATATTTTTAAAGAACATTTTTGTAGCTTCGAAATAATATTTTGTTATAACCTGATTGTGATTTTTCATCAGGAGCTTCTGATGTATGAACGAGCAATCTTAATCCTATAATTGAGCGTAGATTTCCACGACCGTTGTTTACTGTGTTGAGGTCTTCCAGGTGTTGTCGCGTAGATAAGTTTGCATTTGAGGCTGATGTTGTTGTTTTCTACTCCTCGTTATACATTTACCTCGTTTCTTCTTCTCTTCGCGTTTCTTTACAGTTCGATGAGCTGCATCCGGTGTTCTGGTTACGATCTTGTAAAGTTATTCGCCAGTCTCTGATGGTACTGCGTAGTTTTAGGTATCACTTTAATGTTGTCATAATTACTGCGATGGCCCCCCACGAGTCTTCCATCAACCTTCCTGAAAAAGTTGACGGCATGATTAGCGAAACATCAAGTGCAAATTTATTTACGCGACAACATCCGGAAGACTTCAACACAATCTGAATTCCGTGCAACGCGTTTAAACTATCTTCAGCTTAAGACAAAAATGTAGCCAAATTTGGAAGTGGAAAATGGCTTTATTGTTTTCCAACTCTCCTTGAAAATCAATACTGTTGAAAATATCTTTATTGAGTATTTTACAAATGAATTTTACACGGCACATACTTTTGTAACATACAGACGTAACTTTCAGCACGCCAATCCTTTCAGGCCGCATTTCGTATCGGACTTTCTCCAATGGCTTCGTAAGTAGATCAGCCAACTGGTTAGTTCCATCGATGTGTTCTAATCCAAGATCTCCATTCAAAAATCTTTCCCTGACGTAGAAGTGGCGGACCTCTATATGCTTTGATTTTCGATGATACGCTGGATTCTTGGACAATTTCACTGTACTAGCATTGTCGATGTAGAGTGTAGGAGGTTTGTCTTGACTGGCAATTCCAGTTAATTCAATCAACAACCTTTTCAACCAGATCAGCTCCTTTGCTCCTTCACTTGCTGATATTATTTCTGCTTCCATGGTAGATGTTGCTACTGACTTTTGCAATTGACTGGTCCATGATACAGCTCCATGGTTGAGTATAGCGACTACACCTGTTGTTGAACGTCTCGTGTCCTTGTCACCGGCGTAGTCAGCGTCACTGTATGTAGAGCTTTAATGCCTCATTCTTCCCGTATATGATTCCATAGTACTATATTCTTCAAATATCTAAATATACGTTTCACTCGATTCCAATCTTGAACTGAAGGATCTTCCATAGCTCGAGCTGCTTTGTTCACTGCAAAAGCAATGTCTGGACGTGAGGCTGTAGTTAAGTACAGTAGACATCCTACTGCTTCGCGATAAGGAATTTTCGCAGTGATTTTGTCTTCAAGGTTACTCTCTTCGCGTCCAATTGGAGTAGAGACTCCATTCGACTCAGCCATTCCAAATCTTTCGGAAATTTTCTTTGTATAGTCCTCTTGATTCATTGCGATTGGCCCGTCTTCATTTTGCTTTATCTTCATACCCAAGAAATTGTTGAGAGGCCCTCTAGTTGTATGAAATTCCAGCTGCAACATTCCCAAAAATTCTTCAATTTCTGTTTTGTCACTGCCCACAACCAAACCATCATCAACGTAGATTGCAACATACAAACATTTGCTGTTGCTTCTGCGATAGAAGAGACATGGATCTGCATCACTGTTTTGAAATTCAGCTTTCTTCATAAAGTCTACAAAACGTTTGTTCCAGCAACGTGGTGCTTGTTTGAGGCCATACAAACTCTTCTTCAGTAGACATACTCGGAAGGTTTTGAAGATGGTTAAAACCTTCCGGTTGTTCCATGTATACTTCTTCTTCGAGCACGCCATTCAAGAAGGCTGTTTTGATATCAAATTGGTCAAGCTTTAATTTTTCTGCAGCGGCTACTACTAACAAAGTTCGAATTGTATCATAACGTGCAACAAGGCTCTTCATAGTCAATACCGTGCTTTTGTACGTGTCCTTTGGCCACCAGTCGACCCTTGAAGCGAACTTTTCCGTCGTCTGCAATTTTTTGACGTAATACCCATCGATTCTGCAAAACTTGTACACCATTTGGACGTTTAACTAATACCCAAGTACTATTCTCATTTAGAGACTGCAATTCTTCATGAATAGCCTTCAGCCACTGATTTTTATCGCTAGACTGCAATACTTCTGAATATGAATTTGGATCTTTGTAATTGGTGATAGGAGATCCAGCCATATACACATAATCTCCACTAATCATCCATCCTGGTTTCTTCTTTTCACGTTTACCTTTTCGTCTCTTTTGATCATGTTCTTCTTCATCTGATACTTGACTTCCTCCGGAGCATGATGCCGTATCGGATTCTTCTTCAATGATATTTTCTATGCTCTCGTCGTGGCAGACTGCTTCGGTCCTGTTCACATCAGGCAAGGTTTCTTCACATGGAACTTCAAACTCTGAAATGCCGGCGCGCAAATTGCAAACAACTTCAGGTTTGAATTTTACGTCGTGACTTAGTACGATTTTCTTCTGAGAAGGAATCCAGATCCTAAATCCTTCTCTGTCGTTCACATACCCAACTAGATGTCTATGAACAGCCTTGACGTCAAATTTCGATTGGAAATTCTTGTTTACATGCACGTAGCATTCAGTACCAAAAATTCTCAGATGATTTAAGCTTCCTACCACAGTTCTTATGGAGATTTGTTTTGAATGGAAGACTTCCCAGTGCGATTCAAAAGATATGTGGCAGTATTACATGCTTCTGTCCACAGTTCTTTTGGCAACCACCTAATGGTTACCACACGTACAGTTATTCCAGAGAAACGGGCTACCATTTGCTTTGATCTGTTTCGTACGCGAGTAAATTTTATCGGATTTGGTTCATCCTGGAAGACCCATACAGATTCTTGTTTTATGTTGGACTCATATGCATAATTATATCGAAGATTCCTCGCATCCCAGCAAACATTAGTATGATGGCCAGCTGCTAATTTTGTTTCGGCACCGATGGTCCAATGGCTTTTGGCTTTTGACCTAAAGCAATTTTTTAATTAAATTAAAAATCGTTGCTTTGGATGAAACTGATCTGTTATTTCGATCGGGTATTTTGCAGCAAACAAATCACTGACTCTTTGAAAGCGACGTCCATCATGTAGCATTTTAAAATGAATAATTTTGTGTAAGGGATCAAACTACACCCTGGCTACTGATAAGGCTACGCTGAATTCTATCGCCAGCTACTGACCAATGCTCTGTTACGAGAGAGGATCAAACTGATGTGGGTGGGGTGTACATAGGCACTTCTTTTAAAAATGTTTGAAATATTTTTTTGGGAAATCAAAATGATAGGAAGTACAAACTCCACATACAAAAAAAGGTTCCATCAATAAAACTTTTCAATCCAGCATATTAATACGAAAAGGCCAAAACAATCGAACAATATACAATATCCCCCTTCAAACAAGCGAAAAAAAGGGGTTCGCCGTCGAAGAGCTTCAGTTTCTATAAAATTGTAAAGTTTTTATTGCGTTCCGTAAAAAGTTCTGATGGCTTTTAATTTTATAAAATTATCATCCTTTGTGGAAATTTCCTTTCCTCGTAAAATCTGGTCGTAATTAACCGAAGTTGCGGGCACGTTCGTCTCTTCTTTTTTTTTTTCGCTGTACCCTGCTCCTGTTTTATTTTGACTGAAAAACGGAAATCTTTACGTCGGACTGACGCAACGTTTCTGTACAGCGAAACTAATTAATTAATTAATTAAGATTTTTCAGCCGTTTGAGTTAAACCGCTACGAAGAAAAAGTTTACCATTTAAACGTCTATTTAAACGGGTTGGGGAAGATTGGTTCGAATAAAGAATTTAGAATGTATAAATTTGTTTGTTTTTGATGATAATACATCTTAGTTCATATGCTTTCAGAATATATCGTTTGGTGTAAATAATTTGACCTTTCCAGTCTCTCCTCTTAACGTTAAATTGTCTAAAGTTAATGCACTATGAACTGTAACAAAAAAATATATTATATGATATTTTCATTATTCTAACACGCTAACGAAATATTACCTTGTATTATATTTTTATCTTTTGGTTTATTCACCTTTGTCACGAAACAAGATATTGATTTTAATCTTGATACTTATAGGGTTGGTAACAGTTAATATTTACGTTTAAGACTGATGTATCTAATTCCACAGATTGGAATGAAAAAAATGTTTTGTCTTGGGCTGCAAACTATTCGTTCACTTCTATCATCAGTGTTCTTTGAGTTTGGGGAATACATGGTAGTCACTAGGGAGCAAATCTTTTTGCGAAATCCCAAATGAACTGCGAAGCTTTGGAAAGGGTGGTAAACCATTGTGCCTTCATTCCATTCTCTGCCTTTTTTAATTCAGGATCATAATGGTGCATGCAGGCTTCATCTACACTAACTAATTTTGCTAGGAAGTGTGCAGGATCTCGTTTAATGATGCCCAAATTCGGCTGTGAAGAGATCTGTGAACTTGGAGTCAAAATTTTCGGTACCTATCATGGAGCCACCTTTTTAAGACCTAATTCTTTATATAACGCTAGCTATTGAAAAGCCACAAGTATGAGCCATGAATTTCATAGTGATTGATTTGCAAATAACAGTTTTGTGGCCGTCCAGTCGAACTCCTTGTTGACCTTGTTCACATGTCTCTCTGTCAAGTTTACAATTCCTTAAAAGCCCAATTCTTCACTAGCTAATTAATTGATAATTAAGTGATATTAGTGAGGACTATGAAAATCAACACCATCTACGTCAGAAACAATAATATCTGAACTGCCCTCGTATATTGTATATTGTCATAAAAAAGGATTTTAACATTTGTCACTGTCTAAAACGATGTTTAATACGTTTATTCTGTACATATTCTAAAATTTAACGACCTAAATAAAACTGAAACGTTCATGTGTAAAGATTAAATGCAACGTGCTGACTAGTTTATTACGCGTGGAGACCTGCAAATTACAGTTGAAAAAATTCGCAGCGTATCTGCCAAATATGCAGCGTTAAAATGATACGATTTTCTGTAGTTGTTGGTAATACTTAAAAGCTTGTTTGTAAAGCTTTAAGGTAGATACTTGATATTAGATATACAAGGTGTGTAATTGTGCACCCTTTTAGAAATGATCAAAAATTTAGCTCCATCATCCTCTTTACAAAGCATGCCATGCTTTTCTTGAGCAACTATAGTTCTAGGAATTAAAGGCAGTTGCATTGCTGCCTTTAGTCACTACGACCTGCACGGATCTATTGTAACATTGCTCTTCTAGTTGTTAGACTAGTTAGAGGCTTTTGATCAACCTTAGAATTAGTCTAGGATTACAAAATGTGTTCTGCTGTCTTTAGATCTTCTTGACATAAACGGCAGATTTAATCTTCAGCTTTTCTATAGTTATGTAGGTGGTACTTCAGGGCCACATGACCTGTCAGAAATCCTGCCAGCAGTTCGAGATATCCTTTGCTGAAAGATAAGTTAAAAGATGCTGTCTTAAGCGATCCTGATAACAGTGCATTGGCCTGCTTTTCTCTTGACGTATTCTGCTTGTTTTAGGTGGCTCTTTTACAGCCCACAACAGGGATGAGGTCCAATGAAAGGCATTTTCGCTGCTTCTTTGGCAAGCTTATCTGCCTTTTCGTTCCCTTCGACCCCTTAATGGCTTGGGATCCATGGGAAGATCAGTATCGTTACCACACTATCTTTACTAGAATCAATGTGTCAACGGTCATTAATACTAATAGATTTGATTTCATAATAAACTCGAGCAGTTTTTTCCATTCCATGATCTAGATATTCTATTTTTCGACATAAAAATTTACATTTTTCCTTCTCCCCCCTCGTACTAGAGCTTCTTTTTCATCCTTGGTTAACAAGTTATCTTCTTTTGAAACATATCATTAATAAATTTTTGAGAAATCAATAGTGAGTTATAAAAGCTGAAAGGGGTTGGCAAAAAACAAAGACTTGGAAATGTTACTCTAAATGTTACATGTTACTCTTCATGGAATTGCACAAAAATACCAAGCAAAAAATAGATCCAGTTTCGGTACAATAAACTAGTTTTGTTTTGAAACCATTTTTTTATGGTTTTATTTCAGGATATAGATCTTCCTAGTCAGAAGAAGAAGTGCCCTTCTTTTCTGGTCAGAATCAGAACTTGAGCTCTCTGTCCATGTCCTCAACTATACGGCCAGTGATAATTAATATTAACACATATGTTTACATTTTAGGTTAGTAAACAAGCACATGACAAACCAAAGTTTTGTGTTAGTGACTCCGAAAATTCTATTAATGACGTGCACGTCTTCGAATCGTGAACCCACACCAATTAAAATATCTAAAAACAAAGAAATCATTAATATATCGAATTACATCGAATAACAAGCGAAAACATTCCGGTATCAGGATCACTGATCAAAACCTAAACGAAAGAAATTGCCTGCAGATTAAAATATGAAAAATTCAGTGCTGAAGTTCTGAGATATAGACTGGAATATATTTACAACGCAGATGGAAGCTGTACTTGATAGAACATTGGCACTTAAATCAGAAAGATGCGTTGGTGGTAAAATGTCAAAAGAGAGGCCCCCTTGAAGACCGCTCATCCAGGCGGACTTAAAAATGTTTCCCTAAAAGATTTGCCAGTTATGTGGAGATCAGTTAGTTATGGACAGAAGAATGAGAGGTTTTAGAAGAGGAAAATACTACGACTTCTTCATATCGTCTTCAAATATAAGAAGATGTTTTTTACCACCCAATCGTACAACAAAATTATCAGTGATTGAAGAACTGAGTGGACTGAAGTTCGGCCAATTCTGAATATGTTTTTGAAGATCTATGAAGTTACCAACAGCCATCAATAAGTGGTGTTGATGGCTGTTGGTATCCTTCCTTTGATAAGTGTTTTCTATGGCTGGTTTCTTTTCAAGCTAGTGCAATAGAAAATCTTCAATAGAGTTATAATCAACATTTTGATTTTCAAGAAGCCTGCCTAGTATCTTTTGTTTGTTCAAAGGACTTAATGCACGTCTCAAAAGTTTACGCAAAAAAAGTAAAAGTCAACTTAACCTAACATAACATTTACATGATGGATAAAGGCTATCTATGGGAAGTATGTAATTTGGCTCTTCCATAGTCCATCAGTCTTTGGACGGTAGCAATATCGACTTCCCGAATTTTCTGAAAGATTCTGCGCCTTAACTGCTTCTTAGTTTAGGCTTCCCAACCCCCATTATATATTATACCTTCCAGCTCAAATGAGGCCAATATTCCTCAATGGGCCTCGCTCCACTTCGGAATCTTTTATTGTCTGGTAGATTGTCGAAATCGAAATAACTTTTGAGAGATTTTGCAAGCAAATTCAGAGTGCTGTTTGGTGCCACATACATACATACATGAACTTGACATTATGGAATTGGCACAGCTCTAAAACGTGTTGTCTTCAATTATGTGGGAATATAGATTGTTTCTTATTAGGATAATTGGCCCTCTAAGTTTTCTATCATGACATATCAAACCATTCGCAGCACTATCAAGGTTATTTTCCACCCAAATTCAAGATCATATCAGCACCTCCACAAAATAAAATCGAAGCTTTGTTAGAGCAATATGTATTTTCAACATATTTAGTGCTCCCTTTTAAAAATTACATTTCAGTTTCCAGTGTCGTCTTTCTGATATTTTTACTCGTTGTAGATGACAAATTCCAGTCACTACTACTAAAATTTTGCCCAAATTAGAAGAGAATTGCATCTTGAAAACTTGAAACTCGAAAATTTAACTCAAGCAGTGGAAAATCCTTGTGCATCTACATAGACTTGATGAGGCTTCTCATCGAGAGAAGCTGACGCCACTACATAACAATTAATGATGCTTACTTGAAGCTGACACCACTACATAACAATTAATGATGCTTTTTTTGGTTGAAATGTTAGGTCAAAATTGGTCCAACCTCCACTTAAAATATTTTAAATTCGTGCTAAATGAAAGCTGTAGCTCCGGAAGTGGAAACAAAAGATTTTGGGTGAAACTTATTTAAGATTTTCTCAACTAACACAATTGAACATCTTGCAAAAGTCACATTTGTCGGATTTCCAATTGTACAAGCTAATAAATACCTTAAAAGGTCACGATCGGGATCCCCCTTTTCGCACACCTCAGACCTAATTTAAAGCGGTTCCGGCTTTTCATAAACTTGAAATAGCTATAAATTTGGGGTTTTAATATCACCAGGCATGAACCGTGTATGTTTATTGTTGGAATTAATACCAGAATATGCCAGGCAATTTGAAATCTCTTAACCCCAATTAGTGGTTCTCTTATGTACACATGTGTACCCGTATTTTGTACGGGGGATCCCTACGAAAACGTTTATTGTTGCACGTGAAAGTTAACCACGTCTGTTGCCGTCATTTTGCGATTTCCTACAATTGTCTATATTTCGTATTAGGTTTCTTAATTAGATCAAGAATTATTTCTGATAATACCACACACTAAATTTATGCCGACTTATTTACAAATAGAAATATAGTCTAACGACGTATAATTTCTAGGAAATAAAGCTGCGACCTTTATTTGATATTGACTGCTAGCTCTGTAATACATGCATACATACACAGCTAGAAAATTACATGTCATAAATTATGTATACTCGAACAAACGCTGTTGTAGATTTCAATAGATATATTATGTTTACATCATTCATTCAATTATGAACTGTTAAAGTGCATTCCAGTTTGAATGGGAATTCATTACATATTTATGACAGCATAATACGATCACTTTTGCAAATTGGTTTGTTAGATTAATATTAGCTCGGGATTGAGTTTATTAATCCGGGTAAATTAAAAAAAAACAAAACAAAAGGAAACGTAGACACATTCAGGGGTGAAACCATTGATTTTTTTTCCGTTAATGATACAGGCCGGTGTTCGTTAAAGATGTGGTAGCAATTTCTAAGATTTTCTAGCGGATAAATGTATGCGAAATTAGCGGTTTCACGAAACCGATTTTGGCAAATCACCTACCGCTATTTCTAGGACTATAAATAACGTGATTTATTGCGTTTTCAAAACTGTTAACTGCGCTATAGCTATTATTATTCTAATTTTAGCCTTGATAGTGAAAACAGATAGGGATACACATACGTTTTAATCTGTGGAATATAACAGTTTTATAATAATAGATTTTTCTTGCACGTTTTAGTAAATATTATCAAGATTTTCTTTTAAATTCACTTTTGATACTATTGAAGAAGGAAAAGATAGTCATTTCAGGTCGTCTACTTCTCTAAAGCTTCCAGCTCCCCCAGATGCAGGATCAGCAAGGTCTCCGACTGAGCAACCCTTTCTAATTTGTGCCTAGCCTGCCCTATCGCATACTCGCAATACCCTATTCTGAAAAATCTTTAGCCTCTTCATCTGCGATTTAGCTGCGCCCCCAGCATTTCACGATGGATACATCAAAGTTTCTTAAGAAGTGTGTACTTTATATGATGTCCAGAAAATTTATGAAAGTTTGAACGGTCACAGCGCTCAAACGCGTTAATGTGCCTTCCTGGTAGTTTGTCCTCTCGTTTAGATTGACAAGATGAACCAGCTTGCCCAGAGCGAAGCAGATTCATCAAACGGTCCTCGAGAAAATATATCTCTATAACGCGTTAATGTGCCTTGCTGGGAGTTTGGCCTCTCGCTTAGATTAACAAGGTGAACCTACTTGCCGAGGAGGAAGCAGATCCATCAAACGGTTATCGAGCTAGCTAATATTTATATGATGAAAAAGTTGTCCAGAAAATTTATGACAGCTTGAACGGTCACAGCGCTCAAACGCGTTAATGTGCCTTCCTGGTAGTTTGTCCTCTCGTTTAGATTGACAAGATGAACCAGCTTGCCCAGAGCGAAGCAGATTCATCAAACGGTCCTCGAGAAAATTTATCTCTATAACCCGTTAATGTGCCTTCCTGGGAGTTTGGCCTCTCGTTTAAATTAGCAAGGTGAACCTACTTGCCGAGGGGGAAGCAGATCCATCAAACGGTAATCGAGCTAGGTAATATTTATATGATGAAAAAGTTGTCCAGAAAATTTATGAAAGTTTGAACGGTCACAGCGCTCAAACGCGTTAATGTGCCTTCCTGGGGGTTTGTCCTCTCGTTTAGATTAACAAGATAAACCATCTGGCCGAGAGCGAAGCAGATTCATCAAACGGTTCTCAAGAAAATTTATCTCTATAACGCGTTAATGTGCCTTGCTGAGAGTTTGGCCTCTCGTTTAGATTAACAAGGTGAACCTACTTGCCGAGGAAGAAGCAGATCCATCAAACGGTTATCGAGCTAGGTAATATTTATATGATGAAAATGTTGTCCAGAAAATTTATGAAAGTTTGAACGGTCACAGCGCTCAAACGCGTTAATGTGCCTTGCTGGGAGTTTGGCCTCTCATTTAGTTTAACGAGGTGAACCTACTTGCCGAGGAGGAAACAGATCCATCAAACGTTTATCGAGCTAGGTAATATTTATATGATGAAAGAGTTGTCCAGATAATTTATGAAAGTTTGAACGGTCACAGCGCTCAAACGCGTTAATGTGCCTTCCTGAGAGTTTGTCCTCTCGTTTAGATTAACAAGACGAACCAACTTTCGCAGAGCGAAGCAGATGCAGGTTGTTCTTGGAAAAAATGTGATCAACTTTTTAAAATATTTGATTAGGTATTGAATGACTTTGGTCAGATATTGAACAGCTTTGATCAGGTATTGAACGGCTTTGATCAGGTATTGAACGGCTTTGATCAAAATCGCAACTGAGTCGTGATAACTGAGGAACTCCAGAGCTCAGAAATGTCAATTCAGACTTGAAAATACCCAACACAACACGTTGAGATCTATGATTGAGATAGTTTTTGAAAAAAAATTGTGTAGTGAGGCCCAAACCAACGTATTTCAGGATAGACAAAAGGATATCATGATTTATTGTATCAAAGGTCTTGGAGAAATCCAAAAGGATTAGAATCAAAAGTTTATTATCATCAATTGATCTAATGTTACCATCAGGGATATGAGCTAAAGCTGTATAACAGTTATAACCAGGACGGAAACTGGATTGAGTAGCAGGTAGAAAATTACACTTATTTAGATAAGTTCTTAATTGAACGTCAACGTCTAAGACCCTTAAAGTCTTTCGGCGAATTAATCTTAGGCAATGGAGTAACATTAGCAATTTTCCACGCCTCCGGAAACACACCATTCAACAGACACGTGTTAATAATATCTGTAAGAAATGAAATCAAGTAAGAGCAACAAAGATACAACATCTTAAAACTAATGTTGTCCGAACCCGGAATACTAGGAGTAATATTTGATAGAATTTTTAGAATTAAGTCATCATCTACAGTTCGACTTTCAAGTTACTATTATAGAAAGATCACACTTCAGGATAACTCAATTCCTTCCAAAAACCTTTCGGGTTCAAATGAACTTTATAATTTAAATATGCTTTCTTTTCGGATCTAATAGCAATTGTGCAGGCAGATTAGACTTTTTAAACTTCGATAAGGCTTCGTCACGTAAGGTCATTATTAGTTTAATTAGTTTTTGGTTTAGAAAATGTTGAAGTTTTCCATGGTGCATGTAAATCGAAGAAAATTACCTTTGGAGATAAAAAATCGAAGCCTCTCTTTATTTTTGGAGGTTCGAGAGGACATTTGGGTGCTTTCTGATGTTCGGAAAGCTTCGATGCTGAAGCATAGTATTCAATGGCAGTGTCCGCTAAGGTTCTGGAGAAAAAGGTTAATCTAATCATGTAGAGGGCGGTATTGAGGTTGACTTCCAACCCCCCTCCTCCCTCCTCTCTCCGGAAAACCGATTCCATTAGGGATACTATAAAAAAACCACTTAACCGCGATGTCAATCTCTTTTTCTGACTGGTACCTTTTCCCTTTCAAATGCTGTTTGAGCTCAAAAAATAGCCAAAAGCCAAATTTTGATGATATATCATTCCTTTTCTTGGCACTTTACTGAACACAATAGGCAAACAATTTTCAACATACCATTTAGCGGTAACTATCTTCTGATCTTCTAATTCAATTGCGGCCATCAAACCGGTAGGTACTTCCAAAAAAAATAGTGCATACTTATATAATTTTTTTCACCATCGATCGTAGAGGATTCCTCATCTTTCTTGGCGAGTTGGAACATCAAAAAAAAAGCTGTGTACGTTTCATCGCTGGTTACAATTTTCGAAATAATTTGATGGCCTCCAGCAATAAATATATCTAAAGTTTGTTGTAAGTTTGTACCAATTAAATCCTTAAAGCAACAGCTATTAGAACTGTAAAAGGCTCTAAGGTTCTAAGGTTTCTCATTTATTAATTTTGCTTAATTCAAAATTCAGGTGATCTGCAAAAACCAGCGTCTTGCGAGTAATCGCACCACAAAGATTTGTTATCACGGATTGCTGATGAGACATGTTTCCATCATTGCCGCAGAGATAATCATTGTTTTCAGGCGTTGCTTCTGTAGTCCTCAAACTAAAAATCAAAATCCTTTACTTGCGATTTCCTCTTCATTATTAAAATCGTAATTTATGTTTATTTGTTTTTTTCGCTAACTGAAGCAATACCTCCACGAGGAGTAGAACCGAAAATTGGTCTTTTTTGCCATCAAATCCCCATCACTTGTAGTGGTAAATAAGGCTAAATTTTTTGTTAGAGATCTTTGTTTGTTTTTTTGGCACTTACCCAAAAACATCCACAATATAAAGGTCGATGTTGTTAGTCTGATAATGAGCTAACAAGTCTAGAAAGTATAATCGGGCCTCTTCGATTAATTTAGGAACTTCTAGATGTCTCTCGTTCGCGCAGGCATTAAATATTTCACATTCTATCCGTGCCTTTACGTTACCGCATTACCACCCTTACTTTTGCGGGTCGATAAATCCCCTACCTCCTTAATTCTCTATTATTAACAATCTCGAAGATTGAATGCCGTCGGTTACTATTTTATTAACTACGGTACTGACTAGCATTGCCCGTACCGGTCCTGTAGGAGCTTATTGCGAAGCTTATGTTAGGAAAGGTTACCCGACAAAACGGGCTGTTACGACGTACTTTTCCCGTTAATTGGATTATGTAGAATTTATATAACTGGCGATGGTTCGTTTGAAATGCTGGACTTATTTAGTTAGGTATAGTTGGAAAGCTTTCATTTTAGTTTATGCTGCGCGGAGCTTAAAAGCTCCTTTTAAATTCTGTAAAAATAGATGCAAATATTCTACTAGTTCGAAGTCGGTAAATCTATCCGCACCAAGTTTAACCAGATTTAATTCGATGAAAAACGGCAAAACATTATTTAAATCCAAATATATCTGCTCTATGTTGTTATAGTTTTTGTAACACTGACATTAATTTCAACAGCGCATGAATCACGAATTAATAGGTGCCAACTATCACATTAGTTAGGCGAAAACTCATTTTTATGAATCGCTGATTCAATATAATCAAGAACACATTCGTAATAGACAGTTTGTGTGTATATGTGTGTGTACATTATACTTTTTTCGCGGCTAACTTTTATTACACGGACAGCAGTAGCACAGTACACAACGTACGGCACGATATGAATGAACAGATATTTGGAAGCCGGCCAAAGCAGAAGATCGAAATATAAATGGCACGTTTCCCTTCGGAAAATATTTATGACTCGCATCCAATATGTTTACGTTCAGACGTCCATTGTATATCCCGCATATTTCATTTTTCATTGTTTCTTCGATTTTTTATACCCGGGTTTATTTAATTTACACCAAGTGTGATGGAAAGGATGTTGCACGGACACTTGGAATGTATTTTTGTCATCTAAACAACGGCGGATTCAAAAAAAAAAATAGAACAAAATCCGATTTCTATATTAGGAAAAGTGGCAGCGCAAATCATAGAAGTCTCTTTTCTAGTAAAACTGGGGTTTTATTACGTTCCTCGAAGTATCATTTTAGCGGCTTCAATCAATTAATTTGGTCCAACACTTTCGATAAGGTTACAGAGTGGTCGGCGACGTTTTATTTTATTGAAAGCTTATTTATTAGGTAATGAAGCTAGTGAAGTAATCGGGTTTCTTTTTTCCAAAGGGGTGTCACCCACTTCCAACTTTGTGTAAAATGAATGTCCAATGTTTATGGTTTTTTTTGTAAATTGGAAACTTAAACGTTTAAAAAGTATTGTAATAAATAGGAAAAAGAGTCAAATAATAATAGGAGACTTTAATATAAACATCGCCGAACGAAACAGAAGTACAACTGAATACTATACTAGGTTCAGCGAGAGAAATTATAAAATAATGAACTCCAGTTTGAAAAAACACTGTACACGAATTAATCCAAATGGCGAAGACTCACGTTATTACAAAATAAAGGTAGTACCAACCAACTTGTCAGATCACAAGGCCCTTATATTTACATTAAATCACAGCACCCAACGACAACACAAATATGAACTGATAGAACTACCACAGACTGACTTTAAGCAAATATCAACAGATATATAAAATCTAGAACCACAAAATATCACATCTTTAGAACAACTATCGAAAAACATTACAAACATAATAGAAAAGAACCAGAGAATTATTAAAATACGAAGAAGACAAGACTGCCCGTGGATAAACGAAAATATCGTAACACAAATACAACTTAGAAATAAATGAACTCAATAAATATTTTGCTAACGTAGGGAAAAGATTGGCTCAGCGACAGATAGAATCTAACAACAAATTACCACGAACAACAACGACAAGAACAAATTACACAACAGAAGAAGAAATAACAAAAATAATAAAAGATCTAAAAAATCACAAAGCACCTGGTTTCGACAAAATCACAAACACATAATAAGCACACAAATCAACAAAATCCTACAACATGGAACATACCCAGAGTACCTAAAAACAACATTAATAATACCGATATATAAGAAACACGAAAAGAGCAACCCAGAAAATGTTATCGGCAATAAATAAATTGCTAGAAAAAGTCATACACCAAAGAATAACAACTACAAAAAAATAACATAATCAATTACAGTCAGTATGCCTTTCAGCCACGAAGCAGTACAATATCCGCAGCGTACGATTTAATCAACGATATTAAAAAAGAACTAGATTACAAAAAAACGGTCACAGTTTTGTTTATTGACATGAAAAAAGCTTTTGACACCGTTTCCAAAGACAACTTAATAGAGACATTCCAGCACCACGGATTCGAGGGAAAAGAATTACAATTAATGAAAACATATATCTTCAACAGAAAACAAATCACAAAAGCTAACAACGTATACACAGTGAGTCGTTAAGAATGGGAAATCTGGAAACTGGGAATAGTATAGCCTAAAATATGAGGATTGACCGCGGCATGCCTTATACAAATGTTGCTCGTTTAAGAGATACAGGATGTTCAAGTTAATAATTTCATTTCTAAATTTTCCAATAACTCAGTAAGTTTTTATAGATGTATTTAAGCCAACTTAATATTTTTGGCTTATAAAAAAACTGCAACAATGGAAAAGGGTTTCTGTAACAAAAATTATGCCGTTTAATACAAATGTTTTTTTTCTGACGATGACTTTCTCCCCTCCGAAGTCACGGACCAGGATCCGGAACATGAAGACCTTGATTAAGATGGAAGGGTCACGATTGCTTTTGCTGAAGAGCCACTTGATCAATCAAAGCCTGTCGAACGACCACAATCAGAAGAGCATGTAGAAAATCACGATCAACCAGGTTCGGCCGATCTGCAAGCAACGGATGTACAACTAGAACATCGTCATGAATTAGAAGCCAACGATCAGCCAGAGCAAACTAATTAACCAATATTAGCCATGAAGTCACCTAATGATATAATCCCTCTTCCAAAAATAAGAGTCAAGAGGAAAAGAACGAGAAGAAGCCTTAAGTCCACCGTCTTGATTTCAATCCCTAATGCCCAATGTTTATGTTTTTTTGTAAATCGGAAACTTAAACGTTTCAAATCTGTTTCCGTTACTGAATGTTGGTTTTTGGTCGGTCACGGCAAAGAAAAATTGTTAAATCAGAAATAGGGTAGGAAAGGTAACGGAGTACTACAATTTGGTCGTTTCCGACGAGGGGAAAGTAATTACAATTTATCACGTCGCTGAACTTTTTAAACTGGCTTATAAAAAAACTGCAACAATGGAAAAGGCTACGCAAGTGTTTCCTGTAACAAAAATTATGCCGTTTAATACAATTTTTTTTTTCTGACGATGACTTTCTCTCATCCGAAGTCACAGACCAGGATCCGGAACATGAAGACCTTGATGAAGATGGAAGGGTCACGATTGCTTTTGCTGAAGAGTCATTTGATCAACGAAAGTCTGTCGAACGACCACAATCAGAAGAGCATGTAGAAAATCACGATCAACCAGGGTCGGCCGATCTGCAAGTAACGGATGTACAACTAGAACATCACCGTGAATTAGAAGCCAACGATCAACTAGAACCAACCAATTAACCAATATTAACCATGAAGTCACCTAATGATATAATCCCTCTTCCAAAAATAAGAGTCAAGAGAAAAAGAACGTCCACCGTCTTGACTTCAACCCCTAATAAGGAGATGCTAGAGGTGATACAAGCAGAAAAGTCAAAGAAAGCATCTGCAACAAAGAATTTGTTCAATAAAAATGTTCCAATAAAGTCCAGAAAAGACTTTGATTCTTCAGATGCTGAATCGGATTTCCCACTTCATGACAGCAGTGATGACTTCGGCGCTTCAGATAATGATATGGAAGTGGTTTCCCCTGCTGTACCTGAGGACTTCATACTTTTTAAGGTTTACGACCCTCAGAAAAAAAATCTTTCCAATTGTATGTAGCACGCATTTTGGACATAAAAGCCTCAGGCTTTATGGTTGCCTTTTACAAGGGAACACCAAAACAATATTTTCAGAAACCGAAGAAACCACTTATTTTAAACAAAATACGGGTCCTTGCCCCCACCTACCCTAATTGCTGTTTTGCTAATTTGACAGCTGTCAAAACTATTATAATTAAGGCAGCTATTTTTTAGAAATCACTTAACAGATACAATTATTGATAATAGAAAGATTGATACAAGTTTTTAGAATTTCTATTTTAAATATGTTGAAACTAATTTCCATTTACAATAATGCACTTAACCATTCTCTCCTTCCATAGTTTAAAAGCGTTTAATCAGCTGTCTTTAGGGATACTATAAAAAAAAACACTCAACGGCGATGTCAATCTCTTCTTCTGATTCGAACCTTTTGCCTCTCAAATGTTTTATTTGAGCTCAAAAAATAGCCAGAAGTCACACATCGCCAAATCCGGTGGGTAAGGCAGATGTTCTATAATTTTGATGATGTAACATGATTCCCTTTCTTGGTACTTTACTGAAGACAATAGGCAAACAATTTTCAACATACCATTTAGCGTTGACTGTCTGGTATTCTGATCTGAGGAAGGTACTAAACCTACATGATATAACTGTAAAACAAAGGAAAAAAAACAGTATAGATTGTGATTTACAATAAGATACATTATTCTATTCTATAAAAAGACTTGTTAATTAACATTTCTTTTATTTCTTTTTTAAATTGCCTTAATGGTAATATTTTAATTTCATTTTGCAAACTATTATAAAATTTAATTGCTTGATATTTAACAGGCTGTTGTGTTAAAGATGTTGTGTGATAAGGAATAGTCCGACTGTATTTTAAAATTTAATTAAATATTATTAAACAGTTAAGGAACAATATTGGTCCTAGTTTAGATCCTTGTGGTACTCCACAGTCCATGTACTGATCTTCTGAAAGTTTATTGTCAATCATGACTGCCTATTTGTTTTCGACTGGTAAGGTATGATTGAAACAATTTTAAAGAATCACCTCTTACCCCCTAAAGTAAGTAAGGTCGGTACTTCTAAAAAATACTGCCTACCTACATAACTTTTTCATTGCTCGTTGTTTTTTTTTTAAATCGATCGTAGGGGTTTCCTCATCTTCATGTATCCAGATTCGGCTTTCTTGGCAAGTCGAAACATCGAAAAACGCCAGTTTTAGTTTTAGAAATAACTTGATGGCCTCCAGGATTCAACATATCTGAAATTTGTTGTAAGTTTGTAACAATTAAATCCTCAAACTCCTCAAATAATTTGAAAGTAACAGCTATTAGAACTGTAAAAGACGTTAAGGTGGTTTGATCATTCTATAATCAATACGTCTCAACTTAATCTTCTAAAAAGTTTCTCATTTATTAATTTTGCTTAATTCAATTGCCTTGAGTGGGACAACAATTTTGAATTGATGGATAGTAAGTGGCATAATCATCCTTTCCGCGAATGTTGTTGGTCTTAATGTTAAGTGAGACCATCAACATTAAGAAGAAGACAAACTTTTAGTATCAAACACATTTTTGGGAGCAAGTGAACCAACGTAATATGATGGGTGGATCTAAGATCTCTTTGGAAGTTATTGATCTGATTGACTATATTCAAGGATGGTACAATTTTTCATTTTTCCAAGTTATCTATCCCCAATCCGTAGATTTTTTGTTGAAATGATCAATCAAATCAAATGAAACTTAGTTCACATTAAAATAATCATTTGCATAACAAATAACGGACTGATTTGGTGATGACATCCCTTCAACTATATCAAAAAACCAACTCAGCATATTTTTTCATTTTATAATTCTGTTCTAGTTTTGGGTTTGTTTCCAAATCATGACAAAAACTTTAAATAAAACATATCGTAAAACAAGGTGACTTTATGACAGATTTGACACTTTTAGTAATGTTTTTTTTATCCATCGCTTGGGGTGACTTTGTGACAGCATTATTGGATTTCAAATCACACCAAAAACTCTATAATAGCAAAAACGAGATTCGTTCTTGATCTTCTTCAAAATTGCCTTGCGAAAGCTTTGTTCTAATTAATACAAACCATGAGATCCTAGATTTCTGTCGAAATTTTCATCAGTTACGAGGGTATTTCCAGAAGTACGCGATCTAATAAAGAAAACACAAAGAAATTGAGACAAAGTACCTTTATTTCTCTACAAAGTCTCTTTTCAGTCCGATACAGTTTTGCCATCAATATTCAGCTTGTACGACCTCGTTTAAACTCTGTTACCCAATATTTTACTGTTAGCGAAGGAGCTGACCACCCCCTCCCTCCCTCCAGAGTAGAATCAAGCTCCACTTTAATGTCAGTAGGACTGAAGCTTTTGAAATGAGAGTATTGTATCTCATAACGAGAATGTCCACTATTCATAACTGTCAAACAAATACTGTACAAGGTACAGATGTCAAACTATAATCTATGCGCCATCTATATGTGAGGTTGGGTACTTCTGAGATTATCCTTGTAAATGTCAATTTGTATTACCACTAAACGAGGTGAGAATGAATGCGTTTCTCTACAAGCAAGACACATTTCTTAAACGAGATTTATAAATTGAAAATAAAATCTACATTTCTATCTAATTAAATCAATAATAAGTGCCATTTTCCTAAAATATACTTTCCTGAGTTCCATTTACACAGCAAATTACTAAATTCATAATATCGTATTTTCAACCTTTCATCTTGTTTTAGATGTTTTTCAGGAGGGGGTGGGAAAGGGGAGATGGTGAGGGAGTATATTTAATTAATTACTTCTTAATGATTACTAATTACATAGCTCTCGTAAACCTTTGACACCTATCCCGTTTCGTCCGTCTTAAATTATGTACGGTAGGTACAAATTGGAATTTAAAATATATTTTTTGCTTAAATATTTACCGGTTAGCGAGGTGATTTATGAATATTAAATGAAATATTACTGAAAATATTGTATGTAAGACGTCGTATTAAAGCTTGAGTTATGGCAACAAGATCCGAATGAAGAAATGTCGGGCGAGTTGTATTTTACTGGAGCGTTGTTTAAAAATGTGCGCATTCGACGTTTAAAACATCTCTCTCTTTATTTACACGTTTCATAATATCATCTGGCTTTAACGCTGCTAGTGTTTGGTACACTTAACATTATAAGTATTCGCTTTAGTACTTTTGAATGATTTCTATTAAAGTTTGTCGAAGCGAAGTTTTTATTGGTTCCTATTCCTAAGCTACTACACATCCTTGATCAATAATTTTTCGTTGATTTATAGATTTTAATGAATACATTATTTATGAGTGTTTGTTTTATTTGAAGGCTGCTTTCCCATTCTTTATTCGTTGCTTCCTAACTTAAACGTAATTTCCTGTTACTCACCTACTTTTCTTATTGATTAGCTCATTTGCTATTGATATTATTTTCTGAGAATTTCTGTGCGTTCTCGATGTGTCCTTATTAAAAATTCATTCATCTATTTGACCTAAATACGAACGCACAGGCTATTTGTGTAAGTCTAGTAATATACAGGGTGTAATTAATTTATCTATATAATGATATTGTTTAGATTTATTTGAAAACATGGCTCAATTCGAGAAAGTCATAATCGTCTCCATTAGAACGATTAATTTGAAAAACTTGTTGCAATACGTTTACTCTAAAGGATAATACGCGTCTCGTAAGACGTCATACAGTGCGATTGATGGTAGACAGTGTAGTGTTGATACTAATTCAAATGCGTCGATTCGTCACTGTGCTCAACAATTAAGTTTGATGAATGAGCCGAAGATTGATCCACAATTTCATTTTGGTTATATAACGATGAAAATCCATAAGCCATTATTGAAACAACGTTACAGTTAACGGTGAGTGGGACAGAGACGCTCATAGTATATTGTGGGAAATCACCCTGCGAACAAGTGCATTGAAAATAGATCAAGCATTAGAACTCATTGTTTCGACCTCCCAAGTCTCGTCATCGCAACTGCGAATCCAAGATCTAATTTCAATACTTTTGACAATGGATTAATACCATCCCCATGCCCTCTAGTTTCTTAGTAAGCTCTATATATGTAATGTGAATCCCACCTTATATTGCGTTCCTACTTTTAAGCTCAAAAAATGTGTATATTCATTCAAACCAAGGGCTCGATTGCCAGTGCTCATACCAAATATCGTAGTGCTCAGCAAACTAGCGGTTTAGGAAACGGATAGATTAGATTAGATTAGATTTATAGTGGGTCGTTAAGGCATTTCTACCTCTCTCCACTACGACCAATAAGATCTATTGTGAATACCTTTGGTCGTTTAGTCCCAATTGATCTCAAAACTTCTAAAAAATTTCAAGATCTTCTTAGGGTGTAGCCGTTTCACTATATTCGGAGCAGAATTGGCATTTGAGGCCCTGACAGGGTCGTGGCCAATGAATAAAGCCGTGATGGTGCTAAGTCCACTTTTATTGAGATCCAGCAGAGATTTAGTTTCTGAAAAAGTAATGAAACTTTTTTCATTGTCTTAGTTTTGGAGTGTTAGTCCAATTGGAGATTTTTTTATTAGTCTCCGACTGTTGAAGATGGTCTCTTATGTAGTTTTTAATAAGGCCGCAAAACGAACCTCTGGTCGAATAAATCGAGATTTACTCACATAATTGTAACTGTGTTCCTTTAGGCCAGAATTTTGAGGGTCAATAGACAGTTCCAGGTTAGCCTCGACTCAAAGATACATATCCCTAGAAGCCTGAACACTGCTTGACTTCTAACTTACAGTTGAAAATGTAAATGGGTGCACCTTGGTAACGTCTTTTTAAACATTCCTATGCACATTGTTCAATGGCATGTACTATTTCTGTCTGAAAAATTTTTGGGCTTACTATCGGAAACGGATAGAGATGATACAACACACACAGACACGGTGACACAGTTGTCAAGCGAGACCAGCAGATCGTTTATATAAATTAAAAGCAAAATGGGGCCAATTATGGATTCTTGAGGGGCACCAGCATACAGTATAAACTAGGGGTTCAGCCAAATAATCGCTAATAATAACTCTCACAAGAAAACAGGGAACTTCATCGATACAACATGATTGCTTAGAAGCAATTTCACCAATAATTTCCAGTAACAAGTTCATATATTGGATTTAGAAAAAACTTATTAAAGATAAGGCGAATATTTAAACTGCCTGTCACGTTCATCGAATGTAGGCTTTCACGGCCACTGTTCCATAAAGATGTATCTTTCGGGTGTTGCCGTGCTCGTTGTAACAAACTTGACGTTTCGCTGATCATACTGTCAGCTTCTTCAGAAGTTCTCTAAAGACTTAAGGTGAACAGCGAAACGTCAAGTTTTTTACAATGACCACGGCAACACCCAAAAGATACATCTTTATATCTGTCATGATCAATACCTCTTTAAATAAACACGCAAGAGCACAAGGATCAGTTTTCTCTACCTTTAATTCTTGATTCATAATTTTCCAAAACGTCTTGCATTTATTGATTGATGACAGAAGACAATTCGCTCGGTTCTAAGCAACATAATGCTCAACTTTTCTGATTGATTTATTTATGCCTTTTGGTTTGATTGGATGTAAATAGAATGTTAACATACAAAAAAGAAGAAATATATACCAGGGGTTCTAACAATTGTTGCTAAAAAAACAT
This sequence comes from Holotrichia oblita, assembly GCA_023690525.1. Lineage (NCBI taxonomy): Eukaryota > Metazoa > Arthropoda > Insecta > Coleoptera > Scarabaeidae > Holotrichia > Holotrichia oblita. Next base: position 8,891,754 of record CM043021.1, read on the forward strand.
ACTTTATTTTAATTAAAAATATTAAAAATAACATTTATTGAAATTAAAAGGTAGCATTGCAGAGAACATAAGCTGTAGTACATATTTATAAAAATAACAACCAAAAAATAACTTCAAGGAAACTCCATTATTAAGTTAAAGTAAAGATTGACACGATGTAATGAAAGAGACAATTAGTTATTATATTTAAGTAATTTCGTCATTAGCAAAATGCCATTCCAGTGAATTCATTATCAAATGAATATAATGTCTTTAATCTGTCGGTGCCTTGGCGAATATAAGGCTGTGGTAATTTCATTTCAACATCATTCACATCAACGTCAGTAATGTCTTCGTCACGAGGATAAAAAAGTAGTTGTTCAGCTGTTTCTTCAAAAATTTAAAACTCAGCCTGGGAATAAATAGTTAAAATATCCCCTACAGCAATTTTTTTTGTTTTCTTCATTGGAAATGCAACCAAGACATAATCTCCCTTTACAAAAGGCTCGTTTTCGTCAGGCAGCATCTATCTCACTGATATATTTGTTTTCCCTTCTTTGCTACTTCCACTTTCAGTTTACGTTTTATTTCCTTTCCCAGAAAATCTTTCTCTATACTTTCTTTATCTGGAATATCCGTTAGGATCCTTGAAGAACCTTTCTTCCTTCCTTTTCATGATAACTTTCTTTCTAACGCTTTGGGAAAGGGCCTGACACTTTTTGGACTTATAACTGATAACGTATGCGTATCGAAAGAAGTGGAAGGACTAGTGTGCTGACTGATAGTAGCAGTTGCACTATGTACAGCGGAGTTTGAAACTGTTTGAAACTCAATTATTTTTTAGCCCACTTTAGAAAATTTGTCATAGTACTCTACAGGTCGACCAGAATTTCGTGGCAGTTGCGCTTGAATCAGAGAGGTTGGGTAAAAGTATGACGTTGCAGCACTCAGCTATGATTGGACGTGCTGATGTAACAGACGGATGCGTTGGGGATATATAAGCCGAGAGCGCTCATTCACTCTTGTTATATTGTTACATTAACAATAGATCACTACCACGGCATTCTGGTCGACCTGTAGCTTCGTTCGAGCTATCATACGACCATATAGTGGCTCTGATTGAATGACTGAATATAATATACGACTCATCGTCGCATACCCTGTATATTTTCGAACATGCTTATTCTTTTATGAAATAATGGATTCCTATTTTATTACTACATCTGGCGATCTTTGATTATCCCATATACTTTTTATATTACACCGCACAATCCGAGTCAAATTAATAAATCTATTATATCACATCTATAGGAATCGTGAAAATCCCCATTAATTTGGCGGCATTTCATCCGATTCTAATCACAAACGATCGGAGTAGAGACGTCTATCCTACGCTGTACCATCCATAAATAACAGTTCGTTAGTCGTTTCGATGGGGGTACTTGTTTATCGCTTCGAATCAACTACCAGAAGTTCACGGGCAAAAACACTCTTAACCCGTCGATAACTATGAAACGGTTATGGCGAGGCGACCATTTTGTCGTTTGTAATTATCGCTTATTCAATGAATAAATACCCTTTTCGACCATGAATGTGCGCGTGCAAATGGAGACCAACAGGCCTGATGGCTGGTAGCGGTCAGAATATTACCCTAATTATGACGGATCGATTTTAGCGGGTCGACCTGCGGTGGGGGGCCCACACTCGAATTAAACAGGAAAAAGTGGAATTCGCCTTTATTTAGGTCAAAACGATGAATTTTTAAATATCAGTGTTGGAGCGTGTTGAAAAAAGAGAGATATTCCGAAACGGATGTGTAAAAATGAGGTTATGTTTATTTTATCCCCGCGTTATTTTGTTAGTTATAACGATAAAATGAGAAGATGGTTATAATACGATTAGTGGTGTAACGTAATAAAAGAGCTGTTTTGCAATTGAATGCTCCTTTGATTTCTAAAATGTAAACATAACGGGTGTATACAGGGCGTTTCACTTTCATTTTGTTAAGAATGTAAAACCAAACAAAAAACGACAAAATGATTTTAATTTTGGAATGTTAATAATACCAGCCACAAACTACAACCCTTTGACAGGGGGAGCTTTGATCCACTGAATACATACTAGAATAAAACGCCCTAATTTCTATAGGTAGAAACGTCTCAATTTTACTAAGCTTTGAAAGCAAATATAGAAAAACTTATTACTGTAATTTTAACTTTGTATGAAGAAGTTGCAGTTCTGAACCACTGTGCAGCGCTGCCTACCAAACTTTTCTAAGCTTCCCAAGTTTAAAGATTAAACTTCTTCTTCTACACTACCACTTATACTGCCTGTCATCTTTGCTGTCTTAACTTGTGTCTCAAACCAAGCGACTGAATATTTTGCAAAACCAAGTATTACGAATGATTGTCGTGGCACCCTCTGGTATGTCAGAAATGATCAAATGTTGAGTGAGGGGGTCCATTTTGGGGGCCACACTCTTGAAGAAACTTGCACACACTCCACACAGCTGCCTGTTTATGGCTTCCTCATTGTTCGAAGAGGAAGAAAAGACTAAAGGGACCTGACAAACAGAAGCCCTTAGAATATCAGATCAAGAAGAATTCTTTGGCCAAAATACTGGAAATATCGAATCCTTTATTCTGAAACATCCGTTAAAAGGGGGGACGGGGTATTTGCCGGGTTTCCTTCTTTAGTGTTCCAAAAAGTCACCTCAATAAGGAAGTTCAAGAATAGGAACCATTTACTTGATCTCAGCAAATCAAAATTAAGGACTTCTCCGGGTCTTCTGATTGTCCACTGCCCTTTAAGATATCATCATATTAACGATACAGATCAAGAAGAATTCTTTGGCCAGAATAATGGAAATATCGAAGGGTGGAAACAATCCTTTACTCTGAAACATCTGTTGAAAGGGGGGACGGAGTATCTTCCGGGTTTCCTTCTTTAGTGTTCCAAAAAGTCACCTCAATAAGGAAGTTCAAGAATAGGAACCATTTACTTGATCTCAGCAAATCAAAATTAAGGACTTCTCCGGGTCTTCTGATTGCCCACTGCACTTTAAGATATCATCATATTAGCGATACAGATCAAGAAGAATTCTTTGGCCAGAATAATGGAAATATCGGAGGGTAGAAACAATCCTTTATTCTGAAACATCTGTTGAAAGGGGGGACTGGATATCTTCCGGGTTTCCTTCTTTAGCGATCCAAAAAGTCACCTCAATAAGGAAGTTCAAGAATAGGAGGCATTTACTTGATCTCAGCTAATCAAAATTAAGGACTTCTCCGGGTCTTCTGATTGCCCACCACCCTTTAAGATATCACCATATTAGCGATACAGATCAAGAAGAATTCTTTGGCCAGAATATTGGAAATATCGAAGGGTGGAAACAATCCTTTATTCTGAAACTCCTGTTGGAGGGGGAAGGGGGTGGGGGGCTATCTGCTGAGTTTCCGTCTACTTGATTTCAACAACTCAGAATTAAGGACTTTTCGGAGTTTTCTGATTTTGCGAACTGGGAACTGAAACAACCGAGCACCGAGTTTGCGAGTACGAAGCATTAAACCGGAAAAGATTTCGACATCTAGGAGAGCCGATCTTGACACCTGAACAGATCAAAACCTTGATACCTAAACTAGTTCTGAGATTCTATGTACTACTGATGAGATAGAATAATCACAATACGTGAATAGGTCGAAGCAAGGAGAGGTGCTTGGAACCTGAATGACCCGCCAACAATACAACAGTACAAATCTGCTGGGTTCTTTGTTGAAGGTCAAAGATTATACGATTATGTGATTTTAAATGGTTGTGCCCAAATCTTAACCTGCACATGGTTGTTCATATTCATTCAATTCATAACTCTGACCTCCATCAGACCGTCTAGTGCTGATGTTCTTGTTGTAAAAAGGGAAAATCTTCTTCTCCATGATTCGACCACAGTTTCCACATTGTAGTAACATGATCCAAGAAAACTGTTTTAGTCCCTATTGCAAATGGATGTGCTCTAGCAAAGTATAACCTGCTTCGTTGATGCTCTTTATGGCCGCCTGGGAATCAGATAAAATAATTATGTTTAGCCGGTGCTGTTGGGATACCTTTAAAGCTACATTCTTCAGGTATAAAGCTTCGTTCTCCTTAAAATGCAGGTCAGGACAGCTTATTCCATACCTGACACGTTTTAGGCTTGTCGTCAGTGATCCGTCTGTTTTTTAGAATTCTGTAAAGGATGAGAAATTGACGTTCTCTCTTGCAATCGTATCGAGAAATCCAATTAGTCGATTAGAATGTATTACAAGGTTTACGATATCCAAAACCTTTCAAAGTTTATATAATTAAACCCTTGTAGACGTTTCATACTCGATTGTATAATGTATATGTATACGAGATGTATTTAATACCGTTTAATTGACTAAAAAGGCAATTAAACAAGTTCCAACGCGTTCTCAGCATATCGTATGTATTGTAATTATTCACCCTGTTAATTCGTAAGAATACGGTTGTTTAATGAGGCATATAATCGTCTTAAGTATTGTTCGTGGGGCTGTGTAACGTTATAAAGCTACCTTACACGATTTTACAACCCTAAATGTAGGAGTACATAGACTGCTATAAAGATACAATACGTATGCGTTTACTTGTCGAATCTGTTATATTTAGAGAACAAAGGAGTCTATTATAGTATATATAATTTCAATCTGGTTCTAATTCGGGTGATATTATCTTAAGCAGGTGTTATATTACATCCCCTAGATGATAGTCCCCGTCTAATTCGTCGAATATCAAATATTCATAGATTGATTTTGGGATTATTTGGTTTCAGGTGGTGTTCAAAGGTTAATGACTTACTGCTTGGCGTCATTCATGAATAAGTGACAATGTTTGCGAGCTAACCGAAACGAAAGGGTAAGTTACATGTAATTGAAAGCTAATAAGGTCGTATTATTTATATATACATACATATATAACATAGAATTAAACTCGAACCGAAAAAGTAAATCGAAAAAGAAGAGGTAATCCCTTTTTTTCTCCCTCTTCCCATTCGCGCGTTTAGATTCGTTAAGGGCGCTTCCCTTTAGAATATTTCGTGTAGGCCAAAACCTTTAGCTCGGGGAAGATAAGCTTTTCAGGGAACGAATTCCTCCCGAGCCTCATACGAGTTTTTCTTTTACTTCAAACGGAAAATGTTATTAAATAATATAACCTACTGTCGACGTACCGCTATATTGCCGACAGTATTTCCTCCAGCCTACCCACCTACTTAATGCTACGTATAGAAAAGGACTTGCGTAGGCATATGGAGGTAATAATTTATATAGAAATTACATCTACTAAGCGCGTGTTTCACACGGAGCAGTTCATGAATTGATCACCGGTGGTGGAATCCGAATCTGAGTTTGAAGCGACGGAAATTAAGTTTCGTAAATAATTATGATTTTAGTCGGTGAAATGATTTTAAATAATTTAAAGTAATGTATGTATGTATAGTCTAATTTAGAAAACAACAATTTAGTCTGCGGTCTCTTTTTAGACCTTAGCAAAGCATTAGACACTATGTCACATAGAATTTTACTTCATAAACTTGAATAAGGTCCAATGCCTCATATTGGAGTGGTTCAGGTCATACTTGAGTGACAGACGGCATACAGTTAGAATTAACTCTGTTTCTGGTGTACTCCATTCTAATACGCTCTTTACAAATTTTTATAAATGCTATTTTTAAAAATGTCTCATGTACCAAAACTCAAAAAATTATTAATTATGTGGATGACACAAATTTGCTATTTAGTGCTTATGATTTTCCAACTTTAGTATGAGGTGGAACTGCTATATATCATTCCATAAAACAATACTTTACTGAAAATGATCTACAATTAAATAAGAATAAAACCTGTTGTATATTATTTAAAACAAACGAGGGTATCATCACCCCAGCGGATATTATGATACGAGGGAGCGTTTTTATATTCGCGGAATGAGCGGGTTGTCGGGGGGTGATTAGGCGCATTGGGTGCAGCGACTCTTAATTAGTATAAATACGAAGTTTCATTGTGATGAGACAGTTAGTTTCTGCCCGACATGGTACCCACCTCTCTTCGAGGCGACCCATCGCTGCTGGTGTTCCGCAGGGCTCGCTTCTGGCCCCGTTTCTTTTTATCATCTATATGTCGGACATTCCTAAGGCGGAAGCTACCCATCTGGCAATCTACGCCGACGACACCGCCCTTTACACGGTGTCGACCGACGAGAATCTTCTCAGGTACAGACTCCAACACCATCTGGATGATGTTCTCTCTTGGGCCTCCAAGTGGAGGCTGAAAATCAACAAGTCTAAATGTGTCGCTATTCGTTTTACGAAGAGACTCCGCCCTCCACCGGACAATATCATTGTCGACGATTTCAGGCTCCCTTGGAGCCCTTCCGTCCTGTACCTGGGAATGAGGCTCGATTCGCGTCTGACCTTGAGCCTACATGTCAATCAAACGATTGAAAAATTCAGTGCGGCCAGAAGTTGCGTGTATCCCCTGCTTTGTGCGAAGAGCGGTCTTTCGCTCAGAATTCAGCTCTTAATTTATTATTCTTTTTTACGACTAATTATCACCTACGAGGCGTTGCCGTGGTCGAGTGTGGCCAAGACTCATTTAAAGAAACTGGAGACCCTACAGAATAAAGTCCTCAGACTCATTACCGGGGCGCCTTGGTTTGTCAGAAATCAACAACTCCGTGACGACCTGGGAGTCCAATCGCTACATGGATTCGTGATGGCCCTGGCAACCAAGACGCTCCAGAAGGTTGAAAGATCCGACAACCCGCTCATCAGCCGGCTCGCGGCCCTCGACCCCGACAGACCGCCACCCAGAGTGAGGATACGGAGGGTTCTGGCGATCGAAGAGTAACAACAACTTTTCATCTCTCTCTACCAACCAACACAATCCAGTCACTAGACAGCGAAGTTATCTTTTAATACAACATTCTCTGCCCTAAAAATGGCACTCACAGATGAATAAAGGGCTTAGGAACCATGGTTCGGCCTTAGCAACAAGAAGAAAGACCACAGTAGACAGTTAGTCTTTGAGCTATCATCAACCAAGTAACATAATCAGCAGTGAAAAGTGAAATATGGAAAAAATCGAATATCGTGCCGTTATAAAGTTCCTTACCAGGCAAGGAAAATCAGTCGCGACCATAATGAATGAGATGTCATTGGTTTACGGCGACTCTTGTCCAGGAAAAACCATGGTGTACAAGTGGCATAGTTTATTTAAACAAGGAAGGGAATCCCTTGAAGACGACCCGAGGCCGGGCAGGAGCATTGAGGTGACCACGCCAGCACTTATCCAAAAAGTTGAAAAAATTGTACTCGAAGATGCTCGACTAAAGAAGAAACAACTCGCAGAAATGGTTGGAGTATCCGATACAACAATTTTTAAAATCCTACACGATCATCTCGGCATGTCTAAGGTCAGCGCATGATGGGTGCCGAGAATGCTCACGCCGCCGCAAAAACAACAGCGCGTAGAGTGTTCGCGTGCATTTTTGGACCTCTGTAATGAAGACAAGGATGCTGTATTGAGTCGAATTGTTACTGGAGACGAAACTTGGGTTCATAATTATGAACCTGAGTCCAAACAAGACTCCATGCAGTGGCATAAAAAGGGCACAGCACCTCCCAAGAAATTTAAAGTGTCACAATCAGCTGGGAAACTCATGGCAATATTAGAGCGACTAAAAGAAGCCATTAAAGAGAAAAGACGGGGAAAATTGACGAAAGGTGTGCTGCTTTTGTACGACAACGCGCCCGTCCACAAGAGCCGCGTTGCGTTAGCTGCCCTGCATAAGGTGGGCTTCGAAATTGTGAATCACCTTACAGCCCAGACCTGGTCCCGAGTGATTATTACGTTTCCGAAAATGAAAAAGAGCTGCGGGGTAAGAAATTTGCTGCCGATGATGAAGTCAAGGAGGCAGTTTCGGCGTATTTTGCAGATAAAGAGAAATCATTTTTTTATGAGGGTATAAATAAATTAATTAAAAGATGTGAAAAATGTATCAGTCTTGCAGGTGAATATATTGAAAAAGAAAAATAATTTGGTTTTTTATTTCCACCCCTTATCCCCCATTCCGCGAATATAAAAACGCTCCCTCGTAGATGGGGAAAAAATAAAATGATCAAAATCTTGTTGTTTCTTGAGTATTTGTACTTTGACTTAGATCTAGCACATCACTTAGATCTGGCTTTCGATCAATAGGTTTGCTTACCTTGTATGGTATATACAGAGTGTTTCATGGGATTCAGGATGTGATAGCTTGTCCAAAAATTTGAAAAAAAGTTTCTATCAACTTACCCTCTAAAATGCACCATTTTCGAGATACAGGGTGTTGAAATTTAATTTAAAAAATTCGTTTTTTTGGAAATATCTCCGGAACCGTTAATCGTAAAGAAAAAGCACCTTTTGTAACCATTTTCTACTTATAATAAGCTAAGTTGTGTGCGAAAAAAAAAATTTTAAGTCATAATTGGTGAAGATGTTGAAGGGGTGGTGGTTGTTTTTCTCCCCAACTTCTACGCCACTGGAAAAAGTGCGGTTTTGAGACGCCTATTTGAACCGCCAATGTTTTCTACACAAAAAAGGTACGGAGGTCATGAGATCTAAAGTTGACCGTTTTCGAGAAAAATCAACTTTTATGTTGTTTTCTACTGTTTTAGTAAAATAAAACTTTTATTTCAAAATATTTACCATGTTTTTCAACATGGTAAGCAGGCTTCGTCTGAGAAAAGAACATAACTAACAAAATCAGCTTCATCTGCTTGACCTTGTAAAAATTAGTTGCAAACATTAGAGCGACATTCATAATTCCTTCATTCATGATTCCTCAGGATCGATAGTTTGAACTTTTGTGAGGTGAAAAGGATATAATTGTTCGTCGTTCCCATACAGTTGAGTTTGGAAAATCAGTTTGATGAGCTAATCTTCGCACACTGATGGAAGGATGTTCATCTTCAATTTCCAGCACGATTTCTTCATTGCCAACGCTTCTTGCTACCTTTGGCCTGCCAAGGACGTTTCCGCGTCTATGTGGTAGCGGAAGAAATAGATATCGCTCCAAATACGAGGGAGCGTTTTTATATTCGCGGAATGGGGGATAAGGGGTGGAAATAAAAAACCAAATTATTTTTCTTTTTCAATATATTCACCTGCAAGACGGATACATTTTTCACATCTTTTAATTAATTTATTTATACCCTCATAAAAAAATGATTTCTCTTTATCTGCAAAATACGCCGAAACTGCCTCCTTGACTTCATCATCGGCAGTAAATTTTTTACCCCGCAGCTCTTTTTTCATTTTCGGAAACAGGTAATAATCACTCGGGGCCAGGTCTGGGCTGTAGGGTGGGTGATTCACAATTTCGAAGCCCACCTTATGCAGGGCAGCTAACGCAACGCGGCTCTTGTGGACGGGCGCGTTGTCGTGCAAAAGCAGCACACCTTTCATTAATTTTCCCCGTCTTTTCTCTTTAATGGCGTCTTTTAGTCGCTTTAATATTGAAGCGTAATATTCTCCGGTTATAAAAACACCTTTATCTTTATAATCAATCAACAATATTCCTTCCGAGTCCTAAAATACCGTTGCCATGAGTTTCCCAGCTGATTGTGACACTTTAAATTTCTTGGGAGGTGCTGTGCCCTTTTTATGCCACTGCATGGAGTCTTGTTTGGACTCAGGTTCATAATGATGAACCCAAGTTTCGTCTCCAGTAACAATTCGACTCAATACACCATCCTTGTCTTCATTACAGAGGTCCAAAATCGCACGACGCGCTGTTGTTTTTGCGGCAGCGTGAGCATTCTCGGCACCCATCTTGCGCTGACCTTAGACATGCCGAGATGATCGTGTAGGATTTTAAAAATTGTTGTATCGGATACTCCAACCATTTCTGCGAGTTGTTTCTTCTTTAGTCGAGCATCTTCGAGTACAATTTTTTCAACTTTTTGAATAAGTGCTGGCGTGGTCACCTCAATGCTCCTGCCCGGCCTCGCGTCGTCTTCAAGGGATTCCCTTCCTTGTTTAAATAAACTATGCCACTTGTACACCATGGTTTTTCCTGGACAAGAGTCACCGTAAACCAATGACATCTCATTCATTATGGTCGCGACTGATTTTCCTTGCCTGGTAAGGAACTTTATAACGGCACGATATTCGATTTTTTCCATATTTCACTTTTCACTCCTGATTATGTTACTTGGTTGACGATAGCTCAAAGACTAACTGTCTAATAACAATGAAACTTCGTATTTATGCTAATTATGAGTCGCTGCACAGGCCACGCCCCAATGCGCCTAATCACCCCCCTACAACCCGCTCATTCCGCGAATATAAAAACGCTCCCTCGTATAAACGTGGCGTTTTTCTTCCATTACAAAGGGCTTCACCATAAATAAGGTGCATTGCAAAAGATAAAACTCTAGAGAGAGATACATTAAATCGATATGTTGCATATTTTTACAGACATATCAAACTGAATATAAACAATGCACCTTTCATTGCAACCGCAATGTTTACTCAACAACGATACGCGTACATAGAAATCAGAAAATCAAAATTTCCTCATAAATCTAGCATCGAATGTTACACATTGTTCGCCCACTGTCCGCGGTCGGAATGTAGGTCACGAGAATCATAAATTTGAATATGATTTTGACATTGGTGACCGGGTAATATTTAAACTTACTAAATTACATCGTTGTCGTCGAACTCCCCCTGAACTAGCGAAAAACCTCGGTCGAAAACGTTAGAATCGCTGTCGTTCAACGTTTTCGACATTTATTGGTGATTTTATTAACCGTTACAGTATTTTATCGATCGATTTTACGAGCAATTATCTATCTGGGACAAACAAAAACCATCGTATACTATTACACGCACACGCACCATCGAAATTATTGAAGGTATGTAGTAGAGACGCGTCTGTATGTATATATGTAGGGTTGTGTAAAGTGCACATATTTTAAAAACGCATTAGCTATGGTTGGATATTGTGTGTGTGTGTGTGTGTGTGTGTGTGAGAGTCAACATTTACTTTGATATAAAAATAGATATCGCAAATATTATGATGCCGATAGTGGAGTTAATGCAATTACTTGTTGCATTCGAAAATATATATGTACATATGTCAACATTTGTCTATCAGATCGATATATCATCATCTCTAAAATGAAAGTTTATGTTTCTTCCTAATCGTTCCACTAATACAGCATTATTTAAGTTTATTAATCAAGTTTCTTCTAATGTTGATTCTAATAATCCTTGTTTAGGAATGTTTGTCGATTTGTCAAAAGCTATTGACAACGTGAATTAGAAGCTGTTGCTTCATAACTCGTGCCTGTGTGTCAGGATTCAACTTTCAAAACGTTTCCTTTTACGGCGTGTGGTTAACGTCAAACTCATGTGCTTTGAATTAGGTCTTCCTTTTTCATTGCTACTTGTTTGTTATTTGACGTTGTTTTGTACGGTTCTCCATAGTTCGAAATAAAGAGTATTATTATTATTATGTCGTTTTTCATGCTGGTTCTGAAACTGATTCGAAATTTGCTCCATCAAGTTGAAGGATTTTGAGAAATTTTTGTAAATAGCTTTTTGAAAAAGTTAATTAAATTTTACAGAATTTCAAAGTGACTTTTTAGCATTTAAAGCACGTATATTTTTGCTCTAACGCCAATGAAATTAGGAATTTGTAGATTTTCGTCTGTGTTGGTATATAAGGAGCTATTCACGGATCGTTAGATTCAATTTAAGTCAGTTTGTGACAGCTGAACTTGTTTTTATTTCATAATGTCCCGTGTTGCGTGTACAAATAATCGCAACAGCTTCTGTTATGTATGTGGAGGATTCATTACCTAACGATATAAACTAAATATTACGCCTTCAATAGAAAATTTATATTTTCACTATTTAATTTTTGTGTGTGTGGTGGGTGCTTAGTTGCAGTGACTCCGTAAGCTGTATCGCTTGTCTGGCTATCACTGCAACTCTCGCGGTGTAGTTTTGTGTGTGTATGTTGTGTTCAATTAGCTATGATGATGATTATGATGCCGCGCTGTTAATCACTTTGCTCCCAACAGCGAATGGCAAGTCGATCCGGGATTAAACTCTCTGAAAAAATGTCACCGTACCTCCAGAGAATTGAACCCCGGCACCTATCGTCCTCCCACAACGATAGTCAGCCGCCTAACCGCTGCGGCCATCGACCAGTTTTAAAAGAATAAAGATAATAATAATATTATACGTCTTTATTGATACATACTTAGAAGGAATTTACAAAAGAGTGCAAAACAAAAAAAAACTCTTTATTCAAAAATGAGGCGAAGTTCGCCGAAAGGCACTCTTCCACTTAACATCAATGAAAGACAACAAGCTGTATTACGATGTAAAAAATACAAAAAAAAGTGTGTAATTGCATTAATTTATATATAAGGCTTACAAATGTAACTATAAAATGGATATTTATTAATGGCTTCCTGTTTGAAGCCATTCGCAGCCAAATTCATCATCAAAGGTGTGCCATAGAGAGAGACAGTGACCTCATCTTCCTTTTAAACTGGGATGTGGTTGTAAGTAAACGTAAATTTTGATCTATACCCTTACATCTACTAATTAAAAGACTAAATAAATAATCCGGAGATCCAGTCCGGAGAATACGGTGTACAAAATTCACAAAATGATTTGTTCTTCTTTTTTCCATATTCAACCAAATCCAACGGATTAATATAATGAGCTACACTCTCCTGTCGTTTTAAATTAAAAATGAATCTAATCCAGGAGTTCTGTATCTTCTGCTGAGGCACCATGAATTTAAAGAGCACAAATCTTTCTATAGCATCATGCTCAAGCTGCTTTTAACAGTATGAAAATACTACTAAATATATTCTTTTCAAAAAGAAAAGTCCTTCCACAAATAATATAAATTGCTTTAAAAAAGTCAGATTTATTGTTTGAAATAAAAAAAACAAGGTTCTATGGAAAATAAATAAATAAATATTTTAAAAAATAGGGAAAGTTAAGACAATAAATTCTCAAAACGATCCCCAAGCTGAAATGAACAATTCAGAACAATACTAGTATAGTAAATACGTACAAAGGAGCGATACTATCAAATTGACATCAAGAAACTGAACCTGCCAGTGAACGCGTCTGTGGTGTTTTGCTTACTCGTTCGGATGACATCAACTGACCCTAGGACGGTCGACCGTACTGTATATTATAGTCTCAAATACTTTGGCAAAATTGCTGAGTATGGAAATTGGCCTGTAGTTTTGTAGGTCTGATACATCACCACACTTGAAGACTGGACTTGTATAACAAAAATTTAATTATGTACATGTTTACTTGGGTAGAGACAACGTAAAATGTCATATGCTTGGTTCACCTTGTTCGATACATAAGATCTGACTCTAAGACTTGAATCTATTGTAATACCTGGACTTTTTGCATCGTTAACAAAGTTTAATCTATGGGTGTGAACAAATAGCACAATGTCGTCTATGGCCCTCCTTCTTGCTTTAACTCGTAAGAAGTTGGGTATCATCAGCATAAAAATGGACTGTAAAAAATTTTAAGCTCGACTCAAAATCAGCTGTGTATAAAGAAAAAAAGCAGGGGACCGAGAATAAAGCCTTGTAAAACCCCAGATACGATCGACGCAGATGTAGAAACCCTCCTCCCCCCTGGCCATCACCCCCTGAGATCGATTTGAAAGATTCGAGCAGTTTTACAGCATTAGGGCTTAAACCAAAGTAAGAAAGTTTAGAGCAGAGTAGTTGGTGATTAATAGTATCAAATGTTTTAGAGAAGTCTGGAAGAACAAGCGCTGTGATTTTACTCATATCAGTGTTGTCAGATATTATCGACCAGCCATCTCTAGTGGACGAACCTCACTTAGTAAATCAGTCAGAATTAAACGACTTTATTAGAGATCTGAACTTGTCAAAAGCTCAAGCAGGAATAAGCAGGAAAGTGAGACCTCTCTGATTTATGCCTTCAATAAATCTTATGGCTCACTTTTGTAGAATGAAGATTCTTTTCTACTGCGCCAACATTCCCTATTGAACAATTCCATCAATTTCAAAACTGGATAAATGCATCCAAAATAATAATCCAGTAAAACTATTTTGCTACAGTATCGGAATTGTTTATGCCAATTTCAATTCGTCATCGACCCATAATCTTAGAAGCTTGGTTGACCTTGACTGAGTTCGACTTCTCAAAGTTAATACTGAGTTGGTTGCTATCTGCCCAATTGCAGATCTTATTTAGTACTACACTAGCCAACTCCATATTATCTTGATGTGAGCTTTCCGTTATTAAAACATTGATAAAGAGCGTCGGCTCAAGGATAAATCCTTGAGGTACGCCAGTCATTACATCGCGCACATCAGATCTATAACTTTTTAAAATAACCTGTTGTGACCCGTATGACTCGTCTTCTCGACAAAATTAATTACAAGGTGTGCAAATGACATATCAGCGATAACCTCAAAGTTGTAGCAATTCTACTCGGTTTACAACTGGGGTACCTACACAAAGCACTGCTGTTTCCTTCCCACTACGTTGTTAAAGATTGGCCAGTCAGGGCTCAGTATATTCCTGAACAAAAGAATATACTTCATAAGTTGAACTTGATAAAATATTTCTACAGCCACTGCACATCAAATTAGGTTTGATGAAGAATTTCATTAAACATTAACATACTTTAACAACTTTATAGACAACAACATCTGTATACCCCCTAGATAGAAATGTTCACATCGCGCATCTAGTGATCCATGTAACGTAACAAATTCGAGCAAAACTAAGTAAATAACTCCGCTGCTGGAACGTTAAGCTACGCGTCGCCCCAAATCTACGCCTCTCCATTAAACTGGAAAAGTCTACAAGCAAATTGCATTAAATTTGTTTACGAGAATGTGTTTTTCCGTAATCCCCTTCAACTACGCATCGCCATTCACCGTCTTCGTCACAGTTTCGAGCGCACGTTTTCCAAGATCTCAGTTGACATCCACTAAATCGTACGTGTTCAATTATTGTATACTAGCGCTAGCTGATTTTAATTTTATTTCCGTCTGAAGTGCGAAAAAGTTTCCTTTTTAAGGTTTATCACGTTTAATCTTGGCGTCTTTTTTTTATAATAATATTAAAATATATAAATCAATATTTCATATATTCCGATAAGAGTTTAATAATCATCGAATCTCCACCGCACACAGACTTTCCGGTTTTTAAAGCGAAGATAACTTTGACAACGTCACGTAACACGCTGAAGTCTGATAAAGGATGACATTTTTCCACGTTTCTACTGCCCTTCGATGTCATACCGGAGAGTACATACAGAGATAACATGCGTAGTATTGAGCCCCCCCAAAGGGTTGGCGGTAATGATGGCGTTTGATCAATATAACCATCCTGGATCGTAACTCGTAACGACAGGATTCCAAATGATATTTGCTCGCTTCTGACAGCGCCAACTTACTATACATACAGGGTTGTTCGAACGCTTTGTATTTATTTAATTATATATTATAATATTATTATACAGGGTTTCCGCGGCCAAGTGGGACATAGGTAGAATACATGTAAAATCGGTTTTCGGTAAATATTATGTCCCTAATACTACTTCATCCAAATTTAAGTGCCGGATATTATAACTGGGTTAACAACGAACATTTCAACAATCATAGTACAAAGAAAGTCATTTTAATAAAGCCAAAAAATTATTATTTTTAAACCTATTGTACGTGAGTTCCTAATAAGGCTTTTAATACGTCAGTTAGTGCAAGCGGCTGTGGCGCAGACGTTCACGCGACGCCTTAATAACGTAAGGCAGAAATTGTTTGGGGTTCGAATCCGAGAAATGAATTTTATTTTTTGTTTTTTTTTTAATCTTGATTAAGTTTTGTTGTTTATTTTGACAAATGATTCGTCGTTAGTAACAATTAAAAATCGAATAATATAGCACGCGATCATTTTTTTTTATTGTAAAAATTATTCATTATTTACCTTAATCCTCAAAATATCGATTTTATAGTCTTCAAAATCTCTGATTTTTGTAGTGTTATTGAATTTGTAGCATTATTGTTGGAGATAAAAATTGAAAAATAAAACTAATCTGCCGGGATTCGAACCCTAAACAATCCTTGCATTTGCGTTATTAAGCCGTCGCGCGAACCATTACGCCACCGACGCTTGCACTAACTCACGTATTAAAAGCCTTATTAGGAATTCACGTACAATAGATTTAAAAACAATAATTTTTTGGCTTTATTAAAATGACTTTCTTTGTACTATGATTGTGGAAAGGTTCATTGTTAACCCAGTTATAATATGCGGCCCTTAATTTTGAATGAAGTAGTATTAGGGAGATAATATTCACCGAAAACCGATTTTATATGTATTCTGCCTATGTCCCACTTGGCCGTGGAAACCCTGTATAATAATATTATGATTTTAGCCTACTAAATATATATGCTAGCAATTATAAGACACCCATATCGCGAGAGTTTTAGTAGATGTAACTATCAAAATATATATGACAGCTGTCAAATTGTCAAAAAATTGCAGCATATTGACGGGTATTGCTTCAATTTCTTCTCGAATGCCTAGCTTGAGATCTTGGATAGTTCTGGCTGAAATTTAGGGTGGGTCACTGATGTATGACAAAAAATAAAAGTTCTCGAATCATATTCTAATAGCAATATTTTTTAGTCTTACGTTAAGACAAATAAAAATTGGAAAAAAAGTCACATCTTGAGCTCCTAAGAATTAAGTATTTTTGAAAAAAAAAAGCCAGTTCAAAAAACTAGATTGTCACTTTCTTAACACTCAACTGCCGCATTTATTTCTTCAGTAGTGATGTTTCGAAGAATTGGTGGATCGAAAATTTTTTGATTCCAATTTATAACTTCAAAGTAGTTACTTGCGTCAAAACCTCAAACCCGCGAGGTTGCTTTCCAGTATGAGGTGAGCTTTGTGCTTCTTGAATTCGTCTGGCTGCCAGTTCTCTCTCTGCAGGAAGGTATTATGAGTTTGGTTACTAATTTCCAAAAATTTTTAAACCCACGTTTTTATTTCAAACCATACTGAAGCATAAACTAGCTAATATTTTTAGGTGATATGACGGGTTTGATATAGAAATATATAAACGTAAAATTCTATTTGCTTTTGTTAGCCATCGAGCATGGGATATTTTTTCCTGGAGACCTGTTAGCTAAGCCATCGTGGCAGTGTTCACTTATAACAGATACCGTAGAACGGGGGGTGACTATGTCCCCTAAGGGTGAAAATGGCAAAAAATCCAAAAATGTTTAAAAACCCGTATAATTAAAATTTGATATTTCTGAATTGAAAAACTACTTGAAATTAATAATATATACCTGAAAATATAAAATGTGAGCGTCTTCACCTATCTAACGTTTAAGAAGCCCTATGGAGGTCTTATCTACCGATGAAGAAAAATTAATTGTTGCAAATTCGTTAATAATATCAGAATATGGATTTCCAATTGATCAGAATGAGTTGCGGGTATTAGTAAAAAGCTATTTGGACAGAAAAGGTGTTCGGATCCGCAAGTTTCGGAATAATATGCCCGGCAACGATTGGACGAAATTGTTTCTAACAAGAAATAAAGAACAAACAGTGAGATTCGCTTCAAACATTAAAAATGCTAGAGCAGACCTATCTTTAGATACCCTCAACAAATATTTTGATAATTTGAAAAAAGAATTGGATGGAATACCTCTAGAAAACATTTATAATTAGGATAATCCATTCCTCTAAGTCTTCTACATCGGTTATGTTTTGTGGGAATGCAAGAGGCAGTCTTGTATCGCCATATGTTGTTTATCAGGCGACCACGATTCATGGATTACCGGTGGACCACAAGGAGCACGTTATAATAGAAGCAAAACCGGATGGTTTGATGCCTCGATTTTTGAAACTGGTTTGTGAATTTATTACTGCCCATTTTGAAGAAACAACCTGGAAGAAAAGCGCTAATTGGCGACAATTTATCTTCACATCTTAGTTCATATGTGATAGATATTTGTCGCGAAAATGATATTAAGTTTATTTGTTTACCGCCCAATACGACCCATCTAACTCAACCGTTGGATGTGGCTTACTTTAGGCCACTAAAACTGAAATGGCGAAAAATCATTGAAGATTATAAGAATAGGCATTCCTGTGTTGTTAATAAGTCACATTTTCTGTCGCTTTTGAAAAAATTGGTTGAAGATTTAAAAACTTCAGGTCCCGAAGCTCTCAAATCTGGCTTCAGAAAATGCGGAATTTTTCCGTGTGACAGAACTCTAGTTTTAGAGCGATTGCTAAGGCAAGACAGAGAAAAATTGCAGAGTAATAACATGCTAAACGACTCGCTTTTGGAATT
The DNA here is from genome assembly GCA_023690525.1 of Holotrichia oblita. NCBI lineage: Eukaryota > Metazoa > Arthropoda > Insecta > Coleoptera > Scarabaeidae > Holotrichia > Holotrichia oblita. The sequence goes on from CM043021.1 coordinate 8,910,174, forward strand.
TCTTTACAAGAAAAGATATGGTGATGAACAGGCAAAAGAAACAAAAGTTCTTAAAAAAACAAAATTGGATGTGCTTCCTGGCAAAAGTGTTGAAAACAGGAACGTTACCGATCCAGGGGAAGGAACCAGCACGATGACTAAAAAAATCGTAGACCAATTTTTGCCTGATAAGACGAAAGTAAAGAAAGTAGGACAAAGTAAAGGAAATAAGAAGAAAAATACAAAATCTACCAAACAGCTGGCAGACAGCGAGAGTGATGGCGATTCGTCGATACGTTACATATCTCTGTCGGAAGGAGAGGGCGACAACTGGATGAAGCCTCCTTCAAATAGTTATTCAGAAACTAATGAAGATCCTGACTATGTCATTGTGAGATATGATAAAAAGTATTTTCCTGGACAGATCCAGCAAAAAAAAGTGAGTGTCTTGTTAAAACCATGGAGGCATGTGGTGTGCGTTCCTGGAAGTGGCCCGAAAAGGAGGACATTTTGTGGTATAAATCAATAGATGTCACGCAGAAGATTTCTGCTCCTGTAAAACAAAGTTCCAGGAATATTTATGACGTTCCAGAAAGCGGCCATAGTCACCTCATAGAAGGAGTTCACAATAGTTTAAACGCAAATTAAGTTACTTGGCCATAGTGACCCCAAACCAGGGGGTGAATATGGCCACCCATGTTTTTTTTTTTTTTAAGAATTGGCACTATGCAATTCGAAAGACTGTTGAACTTTCAATATGGAAAGTGGATTATAGTCACCGCGGTTTACGGTATATTGTATTTCCGGCAGGTGGCCTTCAATTCTCTCGTAGTTGGCTATGGGTAGTTTTTTGCAGTTTTCCAATAAGTTGCCAAAATAAGACTAGCATGCGAATATGGTTCCTTGGTAACACCATCTAGTTTGTTAAATAGATGTTTTAATGGCAATTCATTCAAATGTAGCATGCAAATAATCCATTGCAGTGGGTGCTGAAGTCTTTTTCCCAATACTCTTATTACCCCGTTGAATTTCCCAGTGTCCGTGACTGCACCACCACAACCAATTGCCATCAAATTTTCTTTTTTTAATTTTTGGAGACGAAAGAAGAGCAATAATTAACATTTCAATACTTTTAGAGGTACTTCGATCTGGTGTTGCATAGCCAACATAAACTGAATCTGGCTCCTCAATCAATATTTGTCTCTATTTATTAGCTCCCTTTTTAATAATATTAAGCGTCTTATCTTTTCGGCCGTCAAAGTATAAAGCTGGTAGGTCTAGCTGCTTCTGCTTTTGAATATATTCTTTACGTACTTTTTTTCTTTCCCGTCGTATTTTTGATTTATCAATTAGTTCACTACCAGGAGATATATCTTGCAATACAGTAGAAGCAATAGCAGCCGTTGCTCTATCGGAAACACCGTAACTGTGACAAGTTTCTCACGAGACAGCCAAACTAAAAAAAAAATTTTTCTTTTTTTCCTTCTGCCTTTGATGTGGAAGGTTAATTAAAAGAATCATCACAAGAAGAATTGGAATTACTTCCAGATAATTCCAAGTCCAGCTGTTTCGAGTTAATTTAATTACGTTTTTTTCTGTCTTTGGTGCTCGGGCTGCTCTTTTTTGCAATTTAGTAAAAATAACTCGATCTATTCCTCCAATACGCATCTTTCACGCCCCCCTTTGGTCACTCAAAAACTCCTGTTCTTCTTTGGGTACCTTATATTACCTTGGACAGCAACAAAACTCAATTTGTTTACATTTACAGGAACAAATATCAAACAAAGCTCTGCTACGTCGGAGAAAATTTTCTTTCTGATAAACGGATATTTTTGTTGATTTTGGTTGATTGGGGGAGGAGGGGGGAGGGAGACTTATTCACCCTGCATCGTCATGCCCGAATTGAATGAGTTGTCCTACGAATTAGTCTCTCATCCTCCATATACCTGAAAAAATCGTTAACAGGAGAGAGAGTTGTCTCAAATGAGGAGGTCATCACCGCTACGGATGATTATTTTGGAGACATCGAAACATCCTATTTTTTCGACGAAGAGAGACTGAAGCACCGTTTAAAAAAGTGTATTGATCTTCGAGGAGACTACATCGAAAAATTAAACTAAAAAACGACATCAATACCGTGTTTTTCTAATCGATTCCGGAAACATTTCAGGTCGCCCTCGTAAAAACCAAATTTGAATCACCCTTAACTAATTATATGATAGAGAGGATAATATAACAACAGGACATTAATTTACATTTTTACATCATAAATATTAATGCATTCCTTCTAAATTATTATTTTTTTAAAAAAACTTTTTTCACATATTAAGCAATTTAATCATGAAAGAAAGAATGGAAGCTCTAAAAGGGTATATTATAATTCCATCCATTTTCCTCGCGATATTCCCTGGTTAAGGGAAAAAATTCAATTAACCCCAGACTAAAACAAATGTAATTAAATATAAAATTAATAGGATATGAAATTGAGCACGCAATATAAGTAAACCGCGCTAGATCCTATTTTATATTACGCTGCTTCTGTCTCGCTTAATTCATTTTTTGCGCTTTTATATTAAAATCGATCCCCCGTATAACAGGCTATATTCATTATTCAGAGTACTAGTTTTAAAGACAGATGTATTCGCATTTCCCACGAGATATTTTCGGGGAAATATAGCAGCGACATTACGCCCTCTGTCGCCTCTAAATTGAAATGTGTGTCTGTGAACTGTCTCAACATCAATTTTATTAATTAGAAGGGTTTTATAATGGATGTACCGGATGGTCAACTAAGCTCGCCCATATCTCAATATCCATCTTGATTTGTTTATCGACTTCATTATCAAAAAGTGATAAAACGGCTAGTTCCTCAGATAAATGTTTGCAGAATTTGGTCAGAGCTGCTTTGGAATTAATGTCTTCAAGAAGCGCAAATCTTGATTTGGTGCCATCACTGTTGAACTGTGGGGTGGTATTTGTTTGCCGTATTACAATACATTATTTGTACCTCATCATTAAGGTTCCAATCGTAAAGTGTGTTTGAAACAGTCTTGGCTTGATCTCTTCAGTTTTGGCACATCCAAGAAGTTGTTCCTTATTTCCGAATGAAATGAGGATCGGCAGACGCTCTTCTTTGGAACTTCTTACATCTAAGCTAGGTAATAATTTACCATTCCAATGAACGGTGACTGCTTCAGGCATCTCTGTTCTTTCTCGTTTGTCTTCGAATGCGTTGAATGGAAGATTTATTAATAAGGCTCCCCTTAGAACAGTACAGGCTGTGAGGTTTGACTCCGAGGTACACTGCTATAGGACTCTCGTAAAACTGGCGGAACATCACAACACCACGTTGAGATGGGTGACAAGTCACTCTGAAATCAGAGGCAATGAAATGGCTGACGAACTAGCTAGAGGTGCCAGTGAACGACGACTTGTAGGTCCAGCTTGGGGGTCCCTGCTGGGCATTGCTTTAACTGGAATGCACTTGCCGGCATGAGTCATTGAATAAACACTTGCATCGCATGGGCATAGTAAGCTCTCCCCTGTGCAGAATCTGTGGGAATGCAGAGGAAATTCCACTCCATTTGCTTGCTGACTGCTCGATAGTTGACAGGGAGGAGCAGAGTTACTTTGGGGTCGATCGTTTGGATGATCCCACAGTCAGTAAACTAATGCTAGAGTGCAACCCGCCCGTACAGTCGCCAAAAAAAAAACGATCTAGTGCTTTTATTACCGCTTGAAGAATATCAACAAAATCTGTTATGCTCAGTTGGCATCTGTCTAAAGCTGCAACTAACTTTGGTGAAATTAAGTCATTGGGCACCTTGAGCCTCCCCCTCCCCCTCCCCCTCCCACCACTCCTACCTTCCGGTAGCTAGTGGGCTAGTGGATATAAACAAGAAGCCCTTCAGTACCTGATAAAAGCTGTTCGATAAGATCAGGTACTGAACGGCTTTTATCAGGTATGGAACAGCTTTTATCAGGTACTGAACGGCTTCTTGTTTATATCCACTAGCCCACTAGCTGCCGGAAGGTAGGAGTGGTGTGGGGGGCGCCCAAGGTGCCCCCATACTTACTCCTTTCTCTTCTTCAAAATTTCTTCCAGGCTTTCGTCAGAGCTAGAACATTGATCTAGTTCTTGCGATGGTGATAAGTCGTGTGAAACTGAAGATGTTGATGCAATCTCTGAAGACATTTGCTCTAGTCTTTTATTCGGAGGTCCTGCCTCGGTTTATGAGCTCCGCTTGAGTGGTTCTCTTCGCGATAATTATAGTGAGTTATATATCATTGTTTACTAGATCAAAATTTGAGAATTATATTTGATGTTCCTTTTGTCATCTTATTAATAACTTGTGAGTGCTATTTTATCGGACAAAGTTTTTGGAGTAGAACAGTACCACTATTATATGTATGTATAAAACTAGTGTTTGGAGGAATGCCTGTTTGTGGAATGAACACTCGTTCAGTTCACCCCCAGAGTCAACGACTGGAAGCGCAGCAAATACCAGTTATGTTTCCGTAATTAGTGCAGTAATTAGAACAATGAGAAAATGACGAAAGTGAAATTTTGACCGAGTTAAGAAACAGACTGGCCTCCTCTGCTTATGCTGTTGAGGAGCTTAGGGATAGAGTTGAAGAATACAGAAAAAACATGGAATATTACAAAAGTAAATATGAAACTCAACACAATTGACAATCTTCAACTAATTATAAGCGAGTTAACTAACAGGATTAAAATTGGTAATGGAAAAGATGAGTCCTGTCAAACTGATCTGGCCCAGGCCAGTTCGAAAATTTCTCAAAGAGCAGATTCATCTAAAGAAAGTGACAGCGCCAGTATGATGTCTGGAGGATTGGATAATGTTGAAAGGCAACATGGTAAATTTAAGCTTTTTCAGATTATTCTTAAAGGAATCAAATATATTGAACAGCTCAACACGGTGCCTTGTTGTAATTCGTCTTCTAACATACGAAAGTTGGTTTTTCTGAATTTCATGCACACAAAGCAAGAGAGGAATAAAAATAGTGCACTTGAACGTTCAATGCATTAAGAATAAAATAGGTAAATTGGATGTATTTCTGAAACATGAGCAACCCAAAGTTCTCTGTGAACATCGGCTAAATTCTGAGGAATCGGCACACTTTGTGATCGAAAATTATAATTTAGTTTCTAATTTCATTAGACTAGAATACAAGAGTTTTATATTTTGAATATACACCGAGCTCTTGTCATAGAGGAGGGGCGATGTGATATGTACATGTTTTATTCTAGGCTTATACTAGATTTTATATTTTAATGTAGATTATGTATAAATCTTTTGACAATGCAGATATTTGCTTGCCAAATCAGACTCCTAAATAAATGTTGTTATTATTATTATTCTCTTTTACTGGTGTTCTTTGCCTTGCTCTTTCTCTGGCTCTCTTTGTTTCTGTAAGAATATCTTATCTTGTTCTATTTTTGATTCTTTCGAGGGCATCAGAGTGCACGGTATCAAACAAATTATTACAGTTCATTTGGAAAGGCCATTCCACAGTACTGCACAGTTTATCATTTTTAGAGTTAGGGGGTTTTTGCACGAGCGAACACTGCACATTAAAAATAACTGTAAACTGTTGCAGTGCTCAAAATATGCTAAAATTTAGTTTGTGAGTATTTTAGGGGCAAATTAACAAATCTAGGGCCTATGCATTACAAAATAAATCCTTACTTATTGAAAAATAAGCGAAACACTAACGTATAGGTTATGAAATCATATTAGATGATCATCCAGACATTTATTAAGACATTAAACACAATTTTCTAATCTCGATATTCGATTCGATATTTCCATAAGGAGTTGAAAAGTAGAAGGTGGATATAAGAAAAGTTTCGTGTTATTCACTCATTAGAAACATCACCTGGTTTGAGCTGTCTTATACTTTCTCCTTTGTTTCTTCTATTGTACGTTTCCCCATCTATAATGCGTCTCTCCCAAAAAAGATTACGTGTAACTAATTAAAACTTTCTCGTTTTCGCTATTTCTTTTTATTCCACGTTGGCTTCTTTGTTCCGGCGGAGAATGGACTACTACGATTGCGTTTTCTGAACACTGGTGTGGCATCGTCGAAGTTCAGGAAACTTTTAAAATTAATTGCATCTACTTTTTAAAAGTTATGATGTAAGAAATTTGTTTACTGCAGATTTTACTAACGTGGTGTTGGTCGCATTGGATTAAATTTATCGTGAAAACTAGAACTTTTATTCTATTTCCAACAAGCATCAAAAATGAAACAAAGAACACAGAAATAATTTCTTTGTAACACATCTAGATGATCGTTTTCAGTACTGTATAGCTTACATTTCTACGAAAGAAAAAATTTAATTGAATAGGCAGAAAGAGAAAGGGGAAAAAACCTACATCATCCGAAATTCCTCTGGGATGTAATTATATTCTGGAAGGTGCCGCGGAAAGCATTAACCACCTCTGTAGTACATCCACTGTTCACTGAATCAATACTCGAATGAATTCGTTCAGAAATAAAAGGATTGTTTATTTAATACAGCCTAATTGAACATGGTCAGCTTACACTCCTGGATCTCTCAATCCCCCATTATTCGTGGTATTTTTCCTCTTTTTGTGTTTGTGTTTTTTTAAAGCTGGATAATGGATAGTCTCCTTGATCCGCGCGAATTTAAAGCGAGATAAATTGAAATATATATCGCTAAACTTGTATTTTAAAAAATAATCTGCGTCAATTGTAAAGAAGGGAAATGTAAGAAATAAACGTTTTCTAAATACGAATTAGGTTAGGTATGTAGGTCATTTATCTTATTCTAGTATCATTATCCGCAACACCATTTATATCAATCAAGCTAAATGCGACTTATTTATTAAGCGCCGTTGCAAATCTCCAAGATTTTACTCGGTCACACCAAGTTTAAAATGAATAATTACGGAATGTCTTCGTTCCTGTAGCGCTTGTATCTTCACGGAATGAACATATTTTTAACCCGAATTAATTTATCGGCTGTCCCTCCTTTCATCCAATAGAGCTTTCAATTTTGAATCAATTGTTTGATTACGAGGGTAATCCCAGAAGTACCCAACCTGACGTATAGATGGCGGTTGTTGTTTGAAAAGAATGTTTATGGTAGAACGTACCAACTTCATAAAGCTTAAGTTTGAAGTTTGACAGCATGGAGAAAATCGGTCATAATCGTTATGCGATACAATACTTTAATTTCAAAGACCTCAGCCAATTCTTCGATCAATATTAAAGCGGAGTTAGATTCTATTAAAATATTGAGTAGAAGAGTTTAAACGAGGCTGTACGAGCTGTCAAGACTGTCACCGCAGTGGTCGACCATGCCAGAAATGGTGAAAAAAATCCACAAAATTGTATTGGATGACCGTCGAGTGAAAGCAGATATGATAGGCATTTCAGGCATTGCATATTGACTGCTGAAGTTTGTCAGCAATAAAGTTGATATTTTGCGTCAATTTATAACCATGGATAAGACCTGGGTCCATCATTTCACACCTGAGATCAAGGAACAATCAAAATAATGGACTAAAAGGGAAGAATCGGGTTGAAAGAAGGCGAAGACAGTTCCATCTGCCGTGGGATAATTTTTATTGATTATCTTCAGAAAGAAATTACAATCAACGGAGAGTATTATGCGAACTTATTGCAACATTTGGCGGAAAAGAAAGTGGCCTGGAAAAATATTTGCTTAGGACTCTCGAAATTTGCAAAATCTCCTACAATTTTTCCATAAATAACACGCCTATTAAAGAGAAACAAGCATTATCCCAAACTTAGTACGACCACGTGGAACTGTAGGTTTTAAACCAAATTAAAGATAAAATTTCAAAGCATTGCTCTGATCTGCAAGATTGAGTAATCATTGTGGGAAGTGACTACTGTTGTGCAATCTCTTCTCATGCAACATAGCTGGTTATGCAGCTTTATTTTCTTCATGTTCATTCCTAATGCTATTGTCCGGTGGTTGCAACTGTAACAGCTTCCTAACCTATATTGTTTGTAAAAACTATGGTTTTAGTGGCGCATTTTTGCAACGATAAATGGTGGCTCGAACGAAATACCTTAAGACATCGAGTTCTCCCGTAGCTTGTTCTCGCACCAATAACGATAATTTTCTTTATCAACAAAGCCTTTCATCCAAAAATGTGCTTCGCCTGAGAAGTTGTTCAAAGATGCAATTTATGCTCGTTTAGTCTTGAGCCAATACGAATTTGTAAGGATGTTGTTTAGTTTGTAAGGTTGTTGGTTGGATATTGGTCATCTCATCGTTAAATTTCGAGTTTCACCCTTTTGATTGTCTTCTTGGTGTGCCATTGTGCGGTAAAGTAAACTCATGCTTAAGCTTTTTCACAGTGCAGCGCAGGGCCCACGAAAAATAGCGGTGACGACCACTCAATTCTCTGGTGAGCATCTACAATTTAGCTCGAATTTTGATAAAACATTTTTAATAATTTCTAATCTGCCAAGAAGTGTTGAACGCTCCGTAATAAAATTGCAAAATATTCTAAATAAAGGGTTTTCCATCCAGTACGATGCATTTGCTTTTTTCAATTAAATGATTTGTGGATTCGCTATACAAATGTTTTTTATTTCAAATGAAAGTACAATCGATGGCATTATTTATGGAATACGGTATCGTCCAAAGCGCTGGCATGAGTGAATATGCTGGACCCAATTTTCCATGACTCGAGCACACAAATCGGTCGAAATAGCAGACATTTCGCGTTCGATGTTGGCCTGCAGCTCTTCTAACGTTGCTGGCTTGTTGGTATAGACCAGCGATTTAATATAATCCCAGGGGTTACATCGCAAGAACAAGGGGGCCATTCGCGAGCACCGTTGCGTGAGATAACTCGTTCTCTAAACTTGGTCTTCAATAATTCGATACCATGGTTCTGTAGCGATCGCCGTTTGCATGGAAAAAGAAACATGGGCCAATGACGCCGCTGGTATGAAAAACGCATCAAACAATTAATTTTTTCAGATAAAGTTGTGTCTCATGGATCACTTCAGGCTGCTCACTCGTACAATTCGAGCGACAATTCTGCTTGTTGACAAAACCATCGAGCCTGAAGTGAGCTTCATCCGAAAACATAATTTTCTTGTGAAAGTCGTCGTCAGCTTGCATGTGGTCCAGAGCCCAATCAGCGAATGTGCAATGTTGGCTTGAGTTCTTGAATCAATATGCGATCTTATATTGGTAGAGAGCTAAATCCTTCTGTAAAATTCGCCACAACTTGGTCACACTGATGTTCAACGCCTGCGAACGGCTTGGAATCGACATCTTATTTTCACTTCGAGCATTACATCGTCGCACAGCAATTTTTGCACCAAACGTGAACTTTGATAAAAAAGTTGAATAATTTGTAAACGTTGTTGAAGCGTGTATCTCTTCATGATTAAATAGCATAGGCTGACGTTTTAAAATGTGAAAGAATTGCGAAGCCAACTTCACTCCTATTCGAGAAATGTTCAAAACAAAATGCGTCGCTCTTTACTTGATTCCGCGTAGCTCATGTGTCATATTTGACATTTTGATATTTATAGGTTAGACCGGTGTTATGTCTTCGCTATCTTTTAGTACTCATAAATTACTATTATATATTTGCCTTAATTTTTTTTTAATATGTTTTGGAGATATTGAAGCAAATAGCGAAGGGTAGCGTTGGCTTTAGGGCGCCCCACCCCCCGAAAACGGGCGATTTAGCATCTATGGAAGTTATCTTTGTTCTTACACTACATCAGTCTACAAACCCACCAAATTTCATTTAAATCGGTCACCACCACTTGCCTCTGTGTTTCCTTGTTAATATACAGTGACCGGCAGAAAGTGCGCAGCATATGGGAAAATGATTTACCTTTGAATATAGCAAAATTATGTTATTGCATCATATCTCGGCATGACTTGAAAACAAAATAGCACTCGCGATTTCTGCCGAAACTCTAATCGTATACGAGGGAGAGTCAAAAATACAAAATTACGCTAAGAGTAAAGTACCCCCATTTTTAACATTAGACTTTTCTTTATTAACCAATAGTTCTTTGGTTTTAAAAATTAAAATAAAATATCGAGTTTCATTCACTTTTGATAAAAAATTTCAATTTACTGTTTATTCTAAATTATCCTGTATAAGAAATTGAGCGCTCTCATACAATACGCAAATCTTACTCTCTGTAGACATCGTAACAGAAAACCATAAATAATACGTCGCAAAAGTCAGCTACAAAAATAATATAGCTCTTGAAAATAAAAATGCAAGAATGTGAAATAATTTTGCTTCACACCATATTTTACGTTTTCAGAAGACAAAAACAATTAATTAACTGAAATTGTGTGATTCATTTTAACTTAATCATCTTTAAAATTGTAATATTTTTTCATAAAATTAGCAACACTTCTTTTTATTCAGGTTTTAATAATAATAATAGTAAAGATACATAATAGTAGGATATAATACTCAAAACGCATTAACAAAATCGTAAACAAAAATATTTATTTACATATGTTTCTACGTGAGCTCCCCCATTCTCTATACAATTCATTGTCCTGTTGTTAAATTCCTGTGCTACCTTTCTTAAAAAAAAGGATTAATTTGTACGACACGCCTAATCGTATTTTCTAAATGGTCCAGATTTCTAAATGGTCGATGTTTGTATACTCGATTCTTTAAGTAACCCCAGAGAAAGAAATCCATTGGGGTAATGTCAGGCGATCTTGTAGGCCAATGATTTTCTGAAAACCGTCCGATCCATTTTTGAGGAAATTGTTGATTAAGCCATTCTCGTACTTGCAATGTAGAATGGATCGAAGCACCATCTTGTTGAAAATACATATTCGCTCGTAGATTTAAAGGCATATCATCTAGGAACTCGCTAAATTCATTCTGCAAGAATTGTAAATATCTACCTGCATTTAAATTTTGCCGGAAAAAATATAGTCCAACAATTTGAGTATTCAATATACCACACCAAACGTTTGTTTTAAATGAATATTGGCTTTTACATTCAATTGTAAAATTAGGATTTTGATTAGCCCACCACCTACAATTTTGAGAACTTCCTACGCCGTTGCTTGTGAAGGTTGCTTCGTAAGTAAATAATATTTGACTTCCAAAATGGGGATTATCTTCCTTCTTGCCTTGGAACCAAAAACAAAAGTCAATTCTAGCATCTAGATCTCTTTGTTGAAGTGTATGGGTGAATTTTGGTTTATATCGTAAGTTAAGAATTCTTCTAATCGATTTTTCGGAAATACCTAATACTTCTTCTCTTTCAGACAATGGCATAGTAGGAACTTCATTTACTGATAATAACACATTTAAACTATTTTCTTCATTAGTTACACTTTTCTCATGGGGTTGCTTGTATTTACTTTCCACCGAACCCAGTCTGTTTAAATTTGTTCACAATTCGGCATACAGTAGAATCGTGAATATTTTTATTGTCTATTGTTAAAAATATTTGCTGTTTCGCGATAGCTATAGTAATTTTCTCCGCGAATTAGAACTATTTCTACCTTTTCTTGTACCGATAACCTTTCCGCTTCCATTTTAATCGCAAAAGTAAATATCTAAATGACATTTATTGAATTCAGTTCATGTTTTTTTAAATCAAACACATGCAGTACGAAAAAACATCTGTCGAGGATTATGCCGAGACTAACTTTTTTATTTTTGTCGCTCTTTCTCGTCAAGCGTTTATTATTAAAACCTGAATAAAAAGAAGTGTTGCTAATTTTATGAAAAAATATTACAATTTTAAAGATGATTAAGTTAAAATGAATCACACAATTTCAATTAAATAAATATTTTCGCCTTCTGAAAACGTAAAATATGGTGTGCTATATTATTTTTGTAGCTGACTTTTGCGACGTATTATTTATGGTGTTCTGTTACGATGTCTACAGAGAGTAAGATTTGCGTATTGTATGAGCGCGCTCAATTTCTTATACAGGGTAATTCAGAATAAACAGTAAACTGAAATTTTTTATCAAAAGTGAATGAAACTCGATATTTTACTTTAATTTTTTAAACCAAAGAACTATTGGTTAATAAAGAAAAGTCTAATGTTAAAAATGGGGGTACTTTACTCTTAGCGTAATTTTGTATTTTTGACTCTCCCTCGTATACGATGAGAGTTTCGGCAGAAATCGCGAGTGCTATTCTGGTTTCAAGTCATGCCGAGATATGATGGAATAACATAATTTTGCTATATTCAAAGGTAAACCATTTTCCCATATGCTGCGCACTTTCTGCCGGTCACTGTATTATCATACTATTTTTTTTATACTAATAACAATCAGTTATTTTCATAATTAGATAAAGTCCAAATTATATTTAAAAATATGCGTTTTAGATTTTATTAGTGGGTTTCCGATGGTATTTAAATCTTAGCAAGACACATATGCAACTGCTCCATATGCACTGTCATCCGTCGATTACATTCTATTGATTTTGAATCATGAATAACTTATTATATTTTTAATTCGAAGACAAAAGTATAAAATGTGTGGTGTACGATATGCAAGGCTAAAAAATGCATTTTAAATTAGTAAATATGATAATAATGACTTTTTTGAATTTATAAAATCCTTAGCGTCAGCTTTGCAATTGACTATATTAATTAGAGCTAAAAATAAACATCCGTTACAAGTAAATATAATGGAACAGTATTACGAAATACCTGTATTTAATAACCGTTATTAATAAAGACATAAAGCATTCGTAATATCTAGCTAAACTTAGTTGAACAACTCGTACCACTTTGCTCTATATCCGAACGTCAACGGCCAAAATATCATTCTAAACAATGTAAACAATGACAGCAAGCTTAATGGACAATATCACATTATTCCATACAACTTTGGCTCCGCTATCTCGTGTATTACATTCTACAAAAGCTTATGCAAGGCTTACGCAAGCCGACAACGTTGATTGATTGATTCTGTATTTCCAATGATAAAAAGAAAAATATCTTCGGGGAGGGAAATTTATAATTTGAGACTTATATTGTCTCTACGGTTCATTCTTCAAAGTCGAATTAATTTAAATTCGATCTATCAAAATGTAAAATTACATTCGAAATGCTTTTTAAAAAACGTCAATCCGTAGGCGTACTCACATATACTTACGAACACAATAGATACTCATTTTTCTTTGACCGAGAGCCGCCTTAAAGGTTTTGCGAAAAAGGGAGAAAAATTATGGTCGTTTTAAGTTGGTATTCGTGAAATCACCCGAGCACAATAGAGCCACTCAGTTCCCACCCAAACAGGTCCTAATAATAAAAGGAGGAAAGACTTTTTCCTTCTAGCCAATACCCTCCCAACCCCCTACGGATTTTACATGCTTTATTGACTGCTCCGGAGCTTCTGACAAATGTCAACATGAAAGGAAGTTTGGGATTCTAACGTGTTCGAACTAGAAACGATTTTTTCCTCAGTTAGAATAGGGATAAAAGGGAATTTATTTAGTAATTTCATTTCACAAATAATTGACTTCATAATAATAGAAAAATTAATTCGAGCACTATTATTACCTGCGTTTAATAAAGTTGTGGCGTATAGGTACTTGTGCGCTTTTAATAGAAAACCCCACTTCAGATGAATAAAAATAGGGCAGTCGTCGCCGATAGGCCGCTTACCCTTCTTGGTATAAGCTTATCCTGTATGTACACAGGCGCTGTGTGAGTGTAAAAATATCACGTATGTAAATTAGATGGCTGCTTCTGTAATGAATATGCATGGGTATATGTGGGAAGGGTTTCTGCCTTATTTTTACTTTTGATGAAGTTATCCGTTGCCTAGGTAATCTACGGTTATGCTTTAATTCCGCTGGAGAACCAGCGAAAAAAAAAAGAGAAAAACGTAAGGCTAGTAATTTAATTTTTTTTATCATATGAATCGGTTCGAATTTAATATGGGTAATTAACATTTTTTTTATTATATGCTAGTTATAAAAGTAAATAATGTGATGTTGAGGAGAGATAGTTTGTGAAATGAAATGCTGTAATAACATGTTGAATAAATAGTTGAATAAATAACCAAATCTTAGCTTCTCTAATTTAGGTTTTTCGGTGACAGCTGTCACAATTTGAAGTACGATTTAAAACTATCGCAGTGTTGTCAATCTCGCTAAAGAAAATACTTTAAAACTTTATGTTAACATGCCTGATCTTTAAATTCAAATGTGTCAAAGCATTGCTGTGATCTGCAAGATTGAGTAATCATTGTGGGAAGTGACTACTGTTGTGCAATCTCTTCTCATGCAACAAAGCTGGATATGCAGCTTTATTTTCTTCATGTTCATTTCTAATGCTTTTGTCCGGTGGTTGCAACTGTAACAGCTTCCTAACCTATATTGTTTGTAAGAACTATGGTTTTAGTGGCGCATTTTTGCAACGATAAATAGTGGCTCGAACGAAATACCGAATTCTTAGGACGACACCATAGTTACCCTTAAGACATCGAGTTCTCCCGTAGCTTGTTCTCGCACCAATAACGATAATTTTCTTTATCAACAAAGCCTTTTATCCAAAAATGTACGTCGCCTGAGAAGTTGTTCAAAGATGCAATTTACGCTGGTTTAGTCTTGAGCCAATACGAATTTGTAAGGATGTTGTTTAGTTTGTAAGGTTGTTGGTTGGATTATTGGTAATCTCATCGTTAAATTTCGAGTTTCGCCCTTTTGATTGTCTTCTTGGTGTGCCATTGTGCGGTAAAGTAAACTCATGCTTAAGCTTTTCCACAGTGCAGCGTAGGGCCCACGGAAAATAGCGGTGACGACCACCCAATTCTCTGGTGAGCATCTACAATTTAGCTCGAATTTTGGCAAAACTTTTTAATTATTTTTAATCTGCCAAGAAGTGTTGAACGCTCCGTAATAAAATTGCAAAATATTCTAAATAAAGGGTTTTCCATTAACAACGATGCATTTGCTTTTTTCAATTAAATGATTTGCGGATTAGCTATGCAAATGTTTTTTATTTCAAATGAAAGTACAATCGATGCCATTATTTATGGAATACGATATCGTCCAAAGCGCTGGCATGAGTGAATATGTTGGACCCAATTTTCTATGACTCGAGCTCACAAATCGGTCGAAATAGCAGAAATTTCGCGTTCGATGTTGGCCTGCAGCTCTTCTAACGTTGCTGTCTTGTTGGTATAGACCAGCGATTTAATATAATCCCAAAGAAGAAAGTCTACAGGGGTCTACGCAAGAACAAGGGGGCCATTCGAGAGCACCGTTGCGTGAGATAACTCGTTCTCCAAACTTGGTCTTCAATAATTCGATACCAGGGTTTTGTAGCGATCGCCGTTTTCATGGAAAAAGAAAAATGAGCCAATGACGCCGCAGGTATGAAAAACCCATCAAACAATTAATTTTTTCAGATAAAGTTGTGTCCGTGCATCACTGTAGGTTGCTCACTCGTACAATTCAAGCGACAATTCTGCTTGTTGACAAAACCATCGAGCCTGAAGTGAGCTTCATCCGAAAACATGATTTTCTTGTGAAAGTCGTTGTCAGCTTGCATCTGGTCCAGAGCCCAATCAGTGAATGTGCAATCTTGGCTTGAGTTCTTGAATCAACGCAATCTTATATTGGTGGAGAGCTAAATCCTTCCGTAAAATTCGCCACAAACTGGTCTGCGAACGGTGTGGAATCGACATCTTATCTTCACTTCGAGCATTACATCGTCGCACAGGCGCTGGTACATTCTGCAATGCATAAGTTGTTTCGAATTTTTGCACCTAACGTGAGCTTTGATTAAAAAGTTGAATAATTTGTAAACGTTGTTGAAGCGTGTATCTCTTCATGATTAAATAGCATAGACTGACGTTTTAAAATGTGAAAGAATTGCGAAGCCAACTTCACTCCTATTCGAGAAATGTTCAAAACAAAATGCGTCGCTCTTTGCTTGATTCCGCGTAGCTCATGTGACATATTTGACATTTTGACATTTATAGGTTAGATCGGTGTTATGTCTTCTGTTAGAAATGAACGTTTTGTAATGAAGTTTGTTTCTCTGCTTGCTGTTCTCATAGTTTTGTTACGTTTTTTTTTGTCGACATTCAATGTCAAATGAAGGAGGTTGACTGAACAAATTTTGAGTTGGTTGGTTTCCATCAATTCAACTATAAATTGAAATTTCTCGCTCAATATAGCTGACAGTTGGTGTGCAGTTGGCGATTGATTATCATGAAGCTATCACTGTACTTACTTTATATTTCGAGGTTATATTTCAAGGTCATTACTAGAAATTGCTGGATCATCATACAGGGTAAACAAAGTCAAAAATCAAGTGAAGGGTGAGTCGTTAAAAATTTTTTAGTTGGGAACACTGAGCAATTGGCGGCAATGATGGTGCGAACTAATTTGTACATAAATTGTTTTGACAGATTCTCTCCATTGTCCATCCTCAGCACACCACTTCAGAAAATGAGTCATAAGCAGGACGGTATGCTGGTGTGTAGATAGTGAAGGATATTGCAGAATAGCAAAATTACGAGTGTCTTTATAAAGACAATTAGAAAACTACAAGTAAATGGCAATATATAGACGGACAGAAAGTATTTATTCAATGCAGGGCTGCGTTCCGATTTAACGCCGAGCGTTGTCCGGACGTAAAAATTTGATACTAAAGCGTTCGTATTTATCGGATGTTCACCCAAGTTAAAACTTAACGCCGTTCAGAAAAGGCATCCAGATAACGTCCGGATGACAACTTCTTACCCAAGTTTAAAGTTGGACGAAAATAATCTGACATGCGCATTCGTGGTTGTATTATTTTAAGTCATAGGTAGGCTGGTTGTAGGTTATACGTGTTGTTGTTAGTGGCAATTTTATGGTCAGATCATTAACAGGCAAGACAATAATAAAATGATGTAGAAAGGCGCTATCTGCTCTTGTGCTCCAAATTGTTAGTGAATCGACATAATATTTACATTTTTATCTATTTTTACCTGATTGTTCTCATAAATGGAGGGAAATATTGTAGAAGATTGTGATCAATATCAACCTGTGCTAGATCCAAATGGCGGATTTATATTTAATGGAGAGTTAGTATTACTACAACATATACAGAGTAAGTTATTCTCAATACTATAAATAGTTACAAAGATAGCTATGTGCATAATTGAAATTTATAGCTGGGACTTTATTGTACGCGGATGCATCACTTGTAAAAAGTAAATCAGACACGTCTCTTGAATCTGAAGTTAATGGTAACAGTACCACAAGTGGAAATTGTAACCTTATAAAAAGTAGTTGGTTCCGGGATGAAATTTTGCAGTTGATAAATTTATATGAACAACACAAGCAACAATTCAAATCTACTACTATAAAAAATGAAAAAGTATGGCAGAATATTGGTATGAAATTGATAACACACACGACAGATCAGTGTCGTAACAAATTTAAATATTTACGTGCCAAATATATTGAGAAAAAGGATAACATGGGTGATAGGCAAACAGGGGCTAAGCCAATAAAGTTCGAATATTTTGACGAGATGGATAGGATTCTTGGGGAAGATCCTAACATTATTCCAATCGCTGTCGCTTCTTCAAGTAAAGGAGCTGACAATATAAAAGACGCGCCCATTCCTCAAACCTTAGAAACATTACCAAGGGAACAAGAAAAGGTTTCTGAAAAAGAGCAATGTGTACCAAAAAAAAAAAGAAAAAAATGGAACAGGTCGAAGTGTACAAAACTGTAGCACAAATGCGGGAAGAAGGAAAAAACCAGCGCCATAAAGAAAGAATTGCAATGCAAAGGGAGCTTGTCACCGTTTTAAAAGACATTGCTAACATCTTGAAGAGTGAAAAATAATCAAATTTATGATTATGAACAATGTAGAAATGAGTTTATTTTTCATATTTTCAATATAAAGAGTTACAACGATTTAGAAATTTACGGTGAGCATACATTTAGTTTTTTACTCCACTTTTTTATTTTTATTTTAAAGAATAATAAAAGTGTTACAAAAATTAATGACGGACAAATTACAATTTCATTGTGCAATATTCAACTATTCTCTATTTTTAGGTTTATTTGTTAAGAAAGCCCATCCTAAAGGATCGGCTTGCAATTTTCTACATATTTTTAGAAATTAAGGAAAATGTAATGCTTCTTATAAAGCTCATCAATTCCTAGGCTATGTTCAGGAAAGGTAGCATTTTTTATTCAATTTAGTATAAATTGTATATGTAATGCAAACCTTTTAGTGAATCGTTTGGTAGGAAAAGATGTTCGAAATGTACAGAAGAGCCATATAACATTTCTAGAAAAAAATTGGGAACCCAAACAAACATAAGAAGACAACAATTTATTATTAATCTAATGCAATATTTTTTTATGAAGAATAATATATAGTATCACACATTGTAGTTCTGGTTAAAAAGTTTTAATTTAAATGAAGTATGTTTATTTTTACTAATTGTTTTATTTTTAATTTTAAGAAATAAAAGCTCGTTAAGAAAATAAAGGATTCTTTTATTATATGTAAAATGATAGCAGCAGGTACATACAAATAGATACTTTATAGATTACAAACTATAAATTGGCAGCCAAATAATCTCGTCTGATATGTCCCTCATTTTGTTGATCTTCCCGTCCAGCAACATCTTCACCATTATTGACAATTGCGAAGCCTTCGTTCACATATTCTCCAAATACATCATCTGGCTGCATAAGACAGATATTATGTAAAGTACATGCTGCAATTATTGTACTTGGTATTAAATCTACCCTATTCATGTCCAGATACTTTAATCTCCGAAATCTACCAAAAAGAAGGGCAAATGATCGTTCAATTACTTGTCGTGTCCTGGCATGTATTGTATTGAATTGTATTTGTCGTTCAGTCAGACGACCTCTGTCAATATAAGGTGTTATACACCAACCTGTTACTGGGTATGCTTTATCTCCGATAATATATTCATCATATCCAAAGTAGTTTTGCCTTTCCGTTATAAATTTATGATATATATCTGAATTTCGAAATATTCTAATATCAGACACAGAACTTGGATAACCTGCAAAGCAATCCGTGAACATTAAATTTGGAGAACAAATGGCCTGCAAAGTGATGCGATAAAAGCATTTCCGGTTAATATATGCCTGAGGGTTGTCATGTGGTGCTTTGATAGGTACATATGTTCCATCAATAGCTCCAATAACTCCTGGTAATCCCATATTCTGAAATTCTGCCTTTATTTGTTCTCAGTCTCCTACTGTTGGCCATTTAATTACCTCTGGAGCTATTTCATTAAGTGCGCGCATAACTCGATAGAAACATGTACTTAAAGATGACTTGCCCATGTTGAAACGGTTACCTACAGATCTGTTTACAAAAATTTATTATGAACTATTCACAATGCTTGATTTAAACTTTTACCTGTAACTATCTGGAGTTGCTAATAACCAGAGAACAGATAATATTTGTCGATCAACTGGGATCCTGTTCCTACCACGTAAGCCTTCATTTCTTTCTAATGAAGGGGTTAACCTTTGCAATAAATTAAAAAATGTTTTTCTTGATATCCTAAAGTTTTCTTGAAATTCTTTATTTGTGAAATTTTCTACAGTAATTTCCACAAAATTCTCAATTCTGGAAGGTATTCTGAGATTTCTTGGATTAGGCAGGAAGAGTTCCATTTCTATTTCTTCTTCTTCACTGGAACTGCTACTTTCATCCAATTCGAATATATTTAACAAATCTTCCATTTCATTTATAATTACACTTTTACGTACTGTCAATAATTTCTAATTTTGTTTTGGGTTAGGTTGGTTATGTTACCGGCAACACCCTGACCGTTCAGATTTGTTGGGTAATTTACAACATCTGGATGTCAACCAATTTACACCCCGGTAATAAAGATCTTCTAAATCGGAACGCAGCCCAGCTAACTGTAGAATGTAAAAATCAAGCGAACAAGGGATTTTTATGCTACCACAAAGAGAAACACACAAAATCGTCTCAGAGAAAAACAAATGCTACACATATTTGTGCGAATTAGCCGGTCAATACGTCAGGATAAAGCTTTATATATATAGATCAATAGGTGTTTTAAAATTGCAACGTGGCACGTTTTGTATTTATCCGAATCAAACTGACATTTCAAACATAGAAATCCCCGCCATTACGACTGGACATAATAGCTATTTGCATCTGTATCGCAGAATGCGTAATGTAGCTAAATGCAATGAATAAATCACCACAGTTATACATTACTTAAATAAAGAGCGACAGGACAATGTGGAGCGAGCGAGATAGTAAGGGAAATGTAGGTAACCTATAACTGCTCTTTCACGTGAAAATAGATGCGCGCAAATTTACTAAAGGTAAATAATGTGACGGGGCCTGTATTTCAGGCGGGTAATACTGTTCAAATACTCGACGTACGAAGTGCCGTACTAGGCATCTGCTTGATGGCGATGGTGAGGTTGCTAGTAACTCGAAACTTCGAGCTTAATGTCGTCCGCTTCGTATGTATGTTGTACTACAACATAATACATCGCTTTTACGTGTTATACGGCAGCTGAAACTGAGCTTCTGGTGTATATTTTAGCTCTATTTTCATGGGGAAATATGTATACGTAGCGAATTGATGGGATAGCTCCGACCAATTAAAGATCTATAATGCGATATGATATAGGTACTCATTGACGTTTCGTTAATCGAGAAAATGTAATAAAAATTTGATATATGTATAGATATATAGTTTAATCTAAAATACAATATTAATAAACAACTCAGCGGTGGTTAAAATGGAAATACCATTTTCAACCGCTGAACTAGAAAACTCGTGGGCGTAATTCGTGCTACTGAATTAATTATGTTGAATGTTTTTCCTGACATGAGCACATTACTTCGGCGAAGTATTTAGTGTCATATGGAATGTAATTGAAAACGCAAATTATAGGCGTCTGGGTCTACCCGTACAATGTAGATAATATCCATTCTTTTATGAAGCACGTCTCCTATGCGTGGAACGTATCATTTACTAATATGATTATGTTTGATATAAAAAAAGGTTGGTTAACATGTAAGCCTTTTTCAGTTAAGAAAGCGACGTTCAAATACGTGATAAGTATATAATGCGTTCGAAAACGTATCAAACACTCAAATAAATAAAATTGAAGGCTGTTAGGAAGTCTACAGAAAGAAATTGGGAACATGGTCTTCAGATGGTACCTAAGAGGGCCGTGGGGCAGTGAGTAAAGCCGTGATGGAGCTGAGGTCTCTTCTGTTCTGAGCTCCAGTAGAGATTTAGTCCTGGTCTATGGTTGAATAAGTTATAAACTTTTTTCATTGTTATAGTTTTAGGATGTTAGCTCACAACGTAGGGTCCTAACCACTAGTCGATCACGGCCAACTAAACAACCTGGGCAAAGAAAACAAAGTTGCATTGTGCTGGGTACCAGGACACACTGGAATCAGTGGCAATGAGAAAGCTAATCTATTAGCAAAGGAGGCCGCCACAACATCGTTTGTGGGACCGGAACCATTCTGTGGAATAGGGATGAGCACCTATAAGAAAGAACTTAAAGACAGGGAAGAGGACGTCAGAGCTTCCCTCTGGCACAATCTTCCTGGTCTGAGACATTCCAAGGTATTCCTTGGAAATTTCAACAAGCAGAAAGCAAAAACCATGCTAGAACTAAACAGGAACAGATTACGCATTCTCACAGGTTTCCTTACAGGGCATTGTCACCTCGGGGAGCACATGAAGAGAATAGGTCTGAAACAGAATAGCGACTGCAGGTTCTGCGGGGCGGAAGATGAAAGTCCGGAACACCTGATATCCAACTGCACAGAAATTGATCTTGGCAAAGGCGCTATAGACGAGGAAGAAATACCCTCTCTGAAACCATCACATCTGTTACAGTTTATTAAAGCTCTCAGGCTGGATGGGGAGCTGTGACTGCGGACAAAACCCAGCAGCTTACACCTCATGTAAGGGGGCACAATAGACCCACGGTCGCGGTGCAATATCACCCTTATATCTAAATCTAAATCTGGGATGTTAGCACAGTACGAGATTTTTTGTTTACTTTTCCACTATCAGAGATGAGCTCTTGTTAAGATTGTACCCAGCACCATCAAAATTTTGTACCTCGATCCATAGATATTTATGTCCACCTCTGAATTGGTTTTAAATCGGTTGGTGTACCAGCTTATGGATGGCTCTTCTAATTTAGATCCGTTTAACTCCCAATGTTTGACGGTCTTGAAATACCACTTCAAAACTGTTTGTCGAAATCGAACTTCTGTGTCGTGTGATCGCTTAGCTCCTAATTCTTAACAAATTCGGAGATGGCCTATTAAGTCTCCTAAGTTGAAAATTGTGTTTCGTTCCAATCTGATGACGCCCTTCCCTTTTCACCTGCAGGTGGCAAACGAATCAGGTTTAATAAGGCCTCCATCGCTACAGTTGGACAGGTGCCAGTTGCTAGGGGCAAGCCGTGCCTCTGCCAGGGGCGGCATCCTTGGGGGTGGAAAATGGGCTGTAAAATTAAGATTTAAATACTTATAAAAAATTAAAAATTGAAAAATTGTAAAGATTTTTTCAAGGATCTTAGATCGGACACGGGCTTTTACGGAATGCTTTGCGATGTTCGAGAACTCGCCGACGAAATTGACATACCAGCTAATTTTGGGCTTACCCAGCCACATCATAGAGTTCGAAAAAGAAATGGTAATTTTGACTATGAGGCACGAGATGATCAGATAGAAGATCGTACTTTGAAATATAAGGCAGAGTTTTACTTTTTCACATTAGATCAAGCTATCAATGCATTTGAATCTAGGTTTGATTTGATCAGTACAATATTTATGATTTAAAAGATACCCCTCAAAGCGATTTACTAAAATATTGTAAAGATCTAGAAATAATGTTAACTGATAATAATATCGTTCTTAGCTTTAATAAATAAAAAAGAAAGTCCAATCGATATTTTAAAATTTATTTCAAAGCTGGATTTTTCTCCAAATCTCGGTATAGTTTCAAGAATCTTGCTTACTCTCCCAATAAGTGTGGTAAATTGGGAAAGAAGTTTCTCCAAATTAAAGTTAATCAAAAACTTTTTACGCCCTACAACTACCGAGGCTCGACTAAAAGGTGCCTTTAAACATGAGGTAGCTGAAGAAATTGATGTCAAAGAAAAAAATTAAAGCATTCGCAGAATTAAAAGTGAAAACAAACACATTTAAGTTTAACTGTATTTTTAATAACCAATTAGGTTTTTATTTTAGTGGTTCTATAATTTGTTTTACAATTTTTTTAATATATGCATTTTCTAATTATTAATTATTATTAAAAAATGTGATGAATCCAGAATGTGAATTCCTATTGGTGAAAATCAGTCAAAATTTAAATATTAACCGATAGCATTTCAGTGCTGACTTCCATCGTAAATCTTCGTTAAATAAAAGAACATACTCAGATAGGAGACACGCCCGCTCAATTTAAAATCGTTTCAGATTAGCTTCATTTTCAGGTCTGAAGATTTATTATTATTATTATGAATAGATAGTCACCCGAAATTAGTATATAGTAGCAGTTAGTGCTGCGAACGTCAATAGTGACTGAAAATATTGACAGCTTCCGAAAAATATAGCATCCTTTTTGGTACACACTATATATGTACAGGGTGGTCAGATAAGAATGCAAAATGTTGTATCTCTGAAACTATTCGTCGTAGAGACTTGCGGTAAAAAATTTATTACTAAAGTAGACAAAAGAAGACAGTGGAAAATATTTTCCGATTTCCAAGATGGTCGCCAAGGGGCGTAGCCGGCATCTTCAATTTTTAAAGTGATTTTTCACTGAAATCTACCCAGTAAATGTTACCAAAAAATCTATGCTTTTTAAACCTAAGCTTTATTGGAGTAAGTTTGATTTAACACTTTTCGACGTATCTGTTAAAATAAAGTAGTGGGGGGTAATTCAATGTTTTTTAAATAAACAGCTGTAACTCCTAAACCACCCTGTACATACATACATATAAAATAACTGGTCGATGAAGATCGCTTTAGGATGATCGTCCAGTATTTTCTGCAGAAGTGGAAATGAAGGGATCTATTCTAAAATTGCAAAAAAATGGCTTTGGAATGACCAGGAAAAAATTTAGGCATCACAAGTGTTAGCACTATTATAGCTGTTCTTTTTATGATTTAAAAATGCTCATTTTTAATTTCATGAACTGCTATCCTTGAAAGAATTGATGTGATGGGCAGTGATATGTTTAACATAGATGAGACTCTTCCGCCACTTTTAGGCAGATAGAAAAATTGCAGCAAAAAAGGGAAGCAATTATGTTGTTCATAAAAAGAACAGCTATAATAGTGCTAATACTACAGAAACGGAATAGCTTCCAACATAGTCATATTTAAAGGTGTAACCTTAAACTAGAACCTTACAGAGGATGGTCCTGAAAGAAGTGATATTTACTTCAAGTTGTCGACAAGTGATTGTCCTTGTAAGCTGTATTGCTCGTTTGCAATATTGGGTACAAATTAGAGTTAAGCTAAACAATTGACAGGTTAGTTGGCGTTGCTATGACGTTACATGTTGTGGTGGGACGATAGAAGCCGGGGCTCAACTCGCTGGAGGGACGGTGACATTTTTTCAGAGAGTTGAAATCCGGATCGACTTGGAAGCAAAGTGATTAACAGCGCGGCATTATAAAAGGCGATATGATGCTGTAACAAAGCCAATAAAGCTCCAACACAATTTACACACACAAAACTGCACCGCGAGAGTTGCAGTGATAACCAGATAAGTAATAACAACTTACAGAGTCACTGCAACTAAGCACCCATCACACATAAAAAAAAATTCTCTTATCTCTCATGCAATCGTCCAAATTTCCAATACGATCTGTGATATTTATTTTTTTATTAATACGTAGCTGGATCTATGAATGTAACCTTTCTTATACTATTTTATTTAATAACAAGATTCAATTTTAAACGAGACAGAGTGTACTACAAAAAAAAATCGATAGTAACACATCAATTTTTCCCAATATCTCCAACGCGACTGGAACCTTACGTCCTGAACTTTGACATATGAATATTCAACCGAACTATCATCTTATATGTTGCAGCTCCGTGCGAATATTCGTTCCCACCTTCCGGTAATAAGCATTCGGGACACGTCTGGGGCAAATGTTTAAAACCGTAAAGTTCGCTATCCCTATGTAATTGCGAATATCTTCAGGTTTGCTTTTCTCCTTCTTATTCTCCGTCGTTTCACCCCTTCGGGTATCTTTTTTAGTCCTTATTGCGTCTCCCATCACGTTACCTCGGGACCATCGAGCACAGTCTGTACAAACATTCTTTCTTTTTTTTAGTCTATTTAATAAAATTTAATACCATCACCGGAGCAGCTTCGGGGAACCACCCATTCGGTTTTCTGCATGGATTTTCTCTTTCTTGCATTGTACTGAAAGAGCGGTCCTAAGTGTTAGCGAAATCGAATTGATACCAATAGAGAATAAGGGAAGAGGAAAAAAAACTAAGGATTCGTATTTCCTTTTGTTGAATCGGACAGAGATTATATTCAACTGATATGCCCACGCTCTCTCTCTCTCTCTCTCTTACCGACAAAACTTTTACTAAAGAAAGCGAAATTATCCAAGTTCCTTTTTTTTCTGTATAGATGGAATGGCGAATGAGGGATGTTGAATTTGTTCTGGGTTGGTGGAGATGATAGAAAAGAGAATTTTTAAAGTGTTTCGTTTCCGAGACGCGTAATATTACAAGAGATAATAAGTTAACTGGCATGAAATTTTCTCCTCTCCCGGAGCTCCGCGAATTATTGCTATCCTTCGGCGTGTATATTTTATTCAAGGAACCTTTATTACAGAAAAAGGATCTTTGATTTCTTTGTCTGAAAGGACAAATCTATCTTTTGTTCCCCGCTTGTTTAAAACCGTGAAGTGGACAGATGAATAATTAGAAATGTTTTTGTTAAATTGAAAAGATCTCTCTTATACTTCCTATGTATATAAAGAATGTTAATTAATTAAATGTTCTCTTTTTACAATTTGACAGTTGACAGGAATATTCAAAATCGTAAAAAAGTCATTGATTTAGCAAAATTTTGACAGCTACAATTGTCAAATCTGAAAATGTCAAATCTTTTTTCATAATGTGACAACTCTCAGAACTAGTTTGATAGTTACACTAGTTACTCCAGTGAAAAAATAACCGTTTTAGCAATTTAAAAGTCACAGTCAAGGTCAAAAGTATTCCAATTATCGGATGCGTCAAAACAGACAGGAAATAACTGCTTTTATAGTATGACAGTTTGCAGGAAATAGTTTGATGTAACAGTTATAATGACATAACATAGAATCCAATTTGACAGCTCGTAGCGATTATTTTATTATTACACTTAAAATTGCAACAAAAACAATTGCTTTTGTAAATATTGACAGCTTCAATAGTTTGACATTTGACAGCTAGCAAAGATCTTTTTGTTATTACGATACTCAAAATTGTAAAAAAAAATAACTGATTTTACAAAATTTTGACAGCTCCAATCGTTAATTCCCCAAATTAGAAATAATTTGACAGTTATGTATGTTAAAAAGATAAAAATGAGCATTTTGACAGATGTCACAAAGTACTTTTTTATTTGACAAAAACTATAATCGTTTTTCCAGTTTCTTCAATATTTCGATACAAGTATGCTATAAGGTGGTGGCTTACAAGAATTTTTCTACAGTTACGTTGGTCGAAATTGTGGAAACTAACCGATTTTACAGATTTTGACAGATATAGTGGTAAAAATCTGAAGAAGAATGTATTCTCTTTATAATTGGAAAACTGACACAAATAATTTGGTAATTACACTTGTTAAAATGGTAAATTATCATTATTTTTACAGTGTCTGACAGCTGCCAAAAGTGTTTTAATTGTTACACCCTTCAATTAGTTTGACAGATTTCGAAAAATTATTGATATTGATGGGAGGGGGGGGGGGTGAAAAATTGTAAAAATTAATTCATATGTTTTTTTTGATAGCTATAATTGTTAAATTTGTAAAAACAACAGTATAATGATAATTTGACAGAACAACTTCTACACTAACACCTGTTAAAACCATAAACACTATTACTGTTGACGCAGTAAAACGACGGTCGTGAAAACCTACGCTCAACAATTACTGTTTTTTTTTAATATTTCGATGATTGTCACATGTCATTAAACCTGTCAAAACAGATACAATATGAATGAATTTACAAACGCATTGACACTTGTCAGATATATTTTGACACACACACACGCGTTTTAAAATAGAAAAAAAATATGTTTTCAGAATTTGACAGCTGAACCGGCTTAACCGATTTTTACAAATTTATAGCCGTAAAATGTATTTTGTTGTTGTTTTCACAATTTAGCACGAGTTAGAAATGTTCTTAATTGTTGCAACACTCAGAATTGTAAAAACAACTAACTGTGTTGACAATTTTGTCAAATGTATTTTGATAGCTACAATTTTCAGTTCTGAAGAATAAAATAATATTTTTTCAATTCAGTGAGCGTTAAACTTTTTTAAATACTTACAACATTCAGAATTATAAACAAATAAAGTGAGTTGACAATTTGACAGCTGTCAAAACTATTTTGACAGCTACAAGTTTCAAACTTGAAAAAAATAAAATATTATATTTGCAATAGTAGCTGTGTTAAAGTTGTTTGTAACAGTTACCATGCTCAGGATTATATTTAAAAAGAAAATAACTGAATTTATAATTTTACAACTGTGAAATGTATTTTGACAGCTAAAATGGTGTTAACAATATTATTTTTGTTAGAATGGTTTCGGAAATTGATTAAATAAGTGTCTAACTTTTAAACATTTTGAAATTATATTTTCTTCTCTGTCTGATTATTTTTCTAATCCTAAATTAAACAGGATTGTTAACAGGAAGTCCTTCCAATCTTTTACTAATTTAAAAGTTTGGTAGGGAGTATCTTTAGTATATCGTGGGACAGACTGTACATACAATTTTCAATAAAACCGCCCTTTTATGCGCATATTTTCCCATCGGACTGTACACTATAGTCCATCTATTCTTCGGGAAATGCTTGTCTCGAAGGATTATCCTTTTATTAGCTTCCGTGCCGTTCGTATCTTGTAATAAAAAGAAGAACATAGGTTTATTTTGCCGAGCAGCAGCGGTTCTAGAGATAGATAGACAAAGGCGTATAAAAAAGAAGAAGCAAATTATTGTGGTATAAACGGAAATACTCGTAATAAATTGTTGGGTTTGCGGCGTAAGTAACGTGTTATTACGTAAGATTATTCCATAGTAGTAGAGAATCTGATATACAACGTGTTTGAAAAGGATCTGTAACACATTTGGATTCTCCTATACCTAAAGCTGACAGGTTTTTGGTTACTTAAATGAGCTACCACGCCTTCTTATAAATTGTGTCGCAAGCTATAGAAGCACAGATTTCCATAAAAATCTATTTTTATCAGGGAAGGAGAACCGTTTATGAACCATTGCACGTAATCTTTCGCACAATTCATCATTCCATATCTAGAATTCCCATTACCGTAACGGAAGCTATTAGCTATATATAATAATCAATCTTTTACAAATTGCACTTTAACTCCTACGGAGATACTCCTTTAAATCACATTAAAACTCCTACAGCGCTATTCACTAGGTAAAATGTCAGAGGTAGCAACAGCGCAACGTTTTATTATACGTAAGGTTACCAGTTGCATTTCAGTCGCAAACTTCACTCCGTTGCCAACTTAATAACGTTAATAATGTTAATAACGTAACACAGTTTCATTGTGATATCGATCGGGAGCGTAAGCTTCTCCTTTAAATAGAAATGGAGAGAATGCAAATCTCTCTTATCACGTATGGAATCTACGCAAGCTGTACCCGATGATTTCCTATTTCCCTTTATTTTTGTTTTGTTAGTGTATTTTATCGTTCACGCGACAAGAATACCAAGGGATTGGACCGGATGGTGTGGGAATACCACCCTCCTCCCCGGCCCGTATAGAAATGTCAGTCATTCACTCGTGCACGAATTTTACGCCTATGGGGCCGACGTCGTTTGTTTTAGTAGCGTCTAAATCCGTTATCGCTGTCGCTACTTGTGAAATGTCTATTTCGGATTAGGACTTAAGTGGGTTTTTTTTTTCTTTTTAGTTTCATTGTGGAATTGTGAATGGGTGCCCGAGCGAAATGGTTTATGAAAGAGGGTAGTAAACGCTATAAGTAGATTTTAAATTGTAATGCTGACACAATTTAATTTAATTTTGAGGTTATTTTCACGTCTGTGTTACCAAATTTGTAACATAAAAGAAAAATGTTATCAAGAAGTTCTTGGGAGATTCACATTGTAACAAAGGGAAAGAAGAGTTTGCACAATAATTGATATCTAGAGGAGGAGTAGTGTGTTGAAGACACCTAATTTTGAGGGGATCGACTCTATTGTAGTCTTGAAATTAATCTTCCAAACATTTACAGTGCTGTCCATCTAATAAGAATTTGTATCGTATAGGAAGGAAGGAAGAAGTTATCCTAAATAAAATTTATTGGAATAAAACAGAATTATCAACGTACATACTTGTGCTTAGTACAACAAAATTCAACAAAATCACCATTAGTTGGTCAAAAACTGATTGCATAGTTTTGGTGATGCAACCTGTGTGCCGGTAGTTAGAAAGACATGTTCAGACACACACACAATTCGCGCAAATCTTACCAAGGTCTTGACGTTCTGATTCAGGCGTTTCTACTGGATTGGTGTCCAAGAAAAACTCTAGGGAATAATCGTCTTGTAGCAAGAGTTTGTCAAATTATATCCTGAATATCGGTTGCTTTAAAGAAACTTTAAAGAATCTCATGCTTGTTGTCTTAGCTTACAGCCTTTCAAATAAAACCAGCATGTTTAAAACACTTTCTAATACAGTCGCTGGTTATGAAACCAGATGCTGTTGATGTCCACTATTAATATAGTTCTACCTAATTGATTCTCAGACAGTCAGTTAGCACTAAAGGCGTTAGGGACCCCCAAAAAATCATAGTTATACTGATAGTGGGTACCAGGTTTGCCGCATTCTGATATATTAGACTCAAGGCCATTCTGTGGTCTCACCAAAAGTCCTGAAAGTGAATAAAAAATCTTGCACAGCACCAACATTGCACTAACCTGGGATTGTCTGATTATAAATTAAATAAT
>CM043021.1:8940913-9017083 GCA_023690525.1 Holotrichia oblita
TTTTTTGTATTTTCTTTGTTAGATCGCGTACTTCTGGGACTACCCTCGTAACTGATGAAAATTTCGACAGAAATCTAGGATCTCATGGTTTGTATTAATTAGAACAAAGCTTTCGCAAGGCAGTTTTGAAGAAGATCAAGAACGAGTCTCGTTTTTGCTATTATAGAGTTTTTGGTGTGATTTGAAATCCAATAATGCTGTCACAAAGTCACCCCAAGCGATGGATAAAAAAAAACATTACTAAAAGTGTCAAATCTGTCATAAAGTCACCTTGTTTTACGATATGTTTTATTTAAAGTTTTTGTCATGATTTGGAAACAAGCCCAAAACTAGAACAGAATTATAAAATGAAAAAATATGCTGAGTTGGTTTTTTGATATAGTTGAAGGGATGTCATCACCAAATCAGTCCATTATTTGTTATGCAAATGATTATTTTAATGTGAACTAAGTTTCATTTGATTTGATTGATCATTTCAACAAAAAATCTACGGATTGGGGATAGATAACTTGGAAAAATGAAAAATTGTACCATCCTTGAATATAGTCAATCAGATCAATAGCTTCCAAAGAGATCTTAGATCCACCCAAAAATGTGTTTGATACTAAAAGTTTGTCTTCTTCTTAATGTTGATGGTCTCACTTAACATTAAGACCAACAACATTTTGAAAGGATGATTATGCCACTTACTATCCATCAATTCAAAATTGTTGTCCCACTCAAGGCAATTGAATTAAGCAAAATTAATAAATGAGAAACAAGATTAAGTTGAGACGTATTGATTATAGAATGATCAAACCACCTTAACGTCTTTTACAGTTCTAATAGCTGTTACTTTCAAATTATTTGAGGAGTTTGAGGATTTAATTGTTACAAACTTACAACAAATTTCAGATATTTGAATCCTGGAGGCCATCAAGTTATTTCTAAAACTAAAATTGGCGTTTTTCGATGTTTCGACTTGCCAAGAAAGCCGAATCTGAATACATGAAGATGAGGAAACCCCTACGATCGATTTAAAAAAAAACAACGAGCAATGAAAAAGTTATGTAGGTAGGCAGTATTTTTTAGAAGTACCGACCTTACTTACTTTAGGGGGTAAGAGGTGATTCTTTAAAATTGTTTCAATCATACCTTACCAGTCGAAAACAAATAGGCAGTCATGATTGACAATAAACTTTCAGAAGATCAGTACATGGAGTGTGGAGTACCACAAGGATCTAAACTAGGACCAATATTGTTCCTTAACTGTTTAATAATATTTAATTATATTTTAAAATACAGTCGGACTATTCCTTATCACACAACATCTTTAACACAACAGCCTGTTAAATATCAAGCAATTAAATTTTATAATAGTTTGCAAAATGAAATTAAAATATTACCATTAAGGCAATTTAAAAAAGAAATAAAAGAAATGTTAATTAACAAGTCTTTTTATAGAATAGAAGAATGTATCTTATTGTAAATCACAATCTATACTGTTTTTTTTTCCTTTGTTTTATAGTTATATCATGTAGGTTTAGTACCTTCCTCAGATCAGAATACCAGACAGTCACCGCTAAATGGTATGTTGAAAATTGTTTGCCTATTGTCTTCAGTAAAGTACCAAGAAAGGGAATCATGTTACATCATCAAAATTATAGAACATCTTCCTTACCCACCGGATTTGGCGATGTGTGCCTTCTGGCTATTTTTTGAGCTCAAAAAAACATTTGAGAGGGAAAAGGTTCCAGTCAGAAGAAGAGATTGACATCACCGTTAAGTGTTTTTTTGATAGTATTCCTAAAGACAGCTGGGTTAAACGCTTTTAAACTATGGAAGAAGTGCATTATTGTAAATGGAAATTACTTTGAACATATTTAAAATAAAAATTCTAAAAACTTGTATCAATCTTTCTATTATCAATAATTGTATCTGTTAAGTGATTTCTAAAGAATAGCTGCCTTAGTTATAATAGTTTTGACAGCTGTTAAATTAGCAAAACAGCAATTAGGGTAGGTGGGGGCAAAGACCCGCATTTTGTTTAAAATAAGTAGTTTCTTCGGTTTCTGAAAATCTCATTGTTTTTGGTGTTCCCTTGTAAAAAGCAACCATAAAGCCTGAGGCTTCTATGTCCAAAATGCGACCTACATACAATTAAAAAGATTTTTTTCTGAGGGTCGTAAACCTTAAAAAGTATGAAGTCCTCAGGTACAGCAGGGGAAACCACTTCCATATCATTATCTGAAGCGCCGAAGTCATCACTACTGTCACGAAGTGAGAAATCCGATTCAGCATCTGAAGAATCAAAGGCTTTTCTGGACCTCATTGGAACTTTTTTATTGAACAAATTCTTTATTGCAGATGCTTTCTTTGACTTTTCTGCTTGTATCACCTCTAGCATCTCCTTATTAGGGGTTGAAGTCAAGACGGTGGACGTTCTTTTTCTCTTGACTCTTATTTTTGGAAGAGGGATTATATCATTAGGTGACTTCATGGTTAATATTGATTAATTGGTTTGTTCTGGTTGATCAATCGCTTCTAATTCACGGCGATGTTCTAGTTGTTCGACAGACTTTGGTTGATCAAGTGGCTCTTCAGCAAAAGCAATCGTGACCCTTCCATCTTCATCAAGGTCTTCATGTTCCGGATCCTGGTCTGTGACTTCGGATGAGAGAAAGTCATTGTCAGAAAAAAACATTTGTATTAAACGGCATAATTTTTGTTACAGGAAACCCTTGCGTAGCCTTTTCCATTGTTGCAGTTTTTTTATAAGCCAATTTAAAAAGTTCAGCGACGTGATAAATTGTAATTACTTTCCATCGTCGGAAACGACCAAATTGTAGTACTCCGTTACCTTTCCTATCCTATTTCTGATTTAACAATTTTTCTTGCCGTGACCGACCAAAAACCAACATTCAGTAACGGAAACAGATTTGAAACGTTTAAGTTTCCGATTTAAAAAACATAAACATTGGGCATTAGGGATTGAAATCAAGACGGTGGACTTAAGGCTTAGTCTCGTTCTTTTCCTCTTGACTCTTATTTTTGGAAGAGCGATTATATCATTAGGTGAATTCATGGTTAATATTGGTTAATTGGTTTGTTCTGGTTGATCGTTGGCTTCTAATTCACGGTAATGTTTCTAGTTGTACATCCGTTACTTGCAGATCGGCCGACCCTGATTGATCGTGATTTTCTACATGCTCTTGTGATTGTGGTCGTTCGACAGACTTTCGTTGATCAAATGACTCTTCAGTAAAAGCAATCGTGACTCTTTCATCTTCATCAAGGTCTTCATGTTCCGGATCCTGGTCTGTGACTTCGGATGAGAGAAAGTCATCGTCAGAAAAAAACATTTGTATTAAACGGCATAATTTTTGTTTCAGGAAACCCTTGCGTAGCTTTTTCCATTGTTGCAGTTTTTTTATAAGCCAGTTTAAAAAGTTCAGCGACGTGTTAAATTGTAATTACTTCCCCCTCGTCGGAAACGACCAAATTGTAGTAATCCGTTACCTTTCCTACCCTATTTCTGATTTGGACTTAAGGCTTCTTCTCGTTCTTTTCCTCTTGACTCTTATTTTTTGAAGAGCGATTATATCATTAGGTGAATTCATGGCTAATATTGGTTAATTAGTTTGCTCTGGCTGATCGTTGGCTTCTAATTCATGGCGATGTTCTAGTTGTACATCCGTTGCTTGCAGATCGGCCGAACCTGGTTGATCGTGATTTTCTACATGCTCTTCTGATTTTGGTCGTTCGACAGGCTTTGATTGATCAAGTGGCTCTTCAGCAAAAGCAATCGTGATCCTTCCATCTTAATCAAGATCTTCATGTTCCGGATCCTGGTCTGTGACTTCGGATGGGAGAAAGTCATCGTCAGAAAAAAACATTTGTATTAAACGGCATAATTTTTGTTACAGGAAACCCTTGCGTAGCCTTTCCCATTGGTGCCAAAAATATTAAGTTGGCTTAAATACATCTATAAAAACTTGCTGAGTTATTGGAAAATTTAGAAATGAAATTATTAACTTGAACATCCTGTATCTCTTAAACGAGCAACATTTGTATAAGGCATGCCGCGGTCAATCCTCATATTTTAGGCTATACTATTCCCAGTTTCCAGATTTCCCATTCTTAACGACTCACTGTGTATACGTTGTTAGCTTTTGTGATTTGTTTTCTGTTGAAGATATATGTTTTCATTAATTGTAATTCTTTTCCCTCAAATCCGTGGTGCTGGAATGTCTCTATTAAGTTGTCTTTGGAAACGGTGTCAAAAGCTTTTTTCATGTCAATAAACAAAACTGTGACCGTTTTTTTTGTAATCTAGTTCTTTTTTAATATCGTTGATTAAATCGTACGCTGCGGACATTGTACTGCTTCGTGGCTGAAAGGCATACTGACTGTAATTGATTATGTTATTTTTTTGTAGTTGTTATTCTTTGGTGTATGACTTTTTCTAGCAATTTATTTATTGCCGATAACATTTTCTGGGTTGCTCTTTTCGTGTTTCTTATATATCGGTATTATTAATGTTGTTTGTAGGTACTCTGGGTATGTTCCATGTTGTAGGATTTTGTTGATTTGTGTGCTTATTATGGGTGCTAGTTTGCTTCTGTTCTATTTTATTATTGTGTTTGTGATTTTGTCGAAACCAGGTGCTTTGTGATTTTTTAGATCTTTTATTATTTTTATTATTTCTTCTTCTGTTGTGTAATTGAATTTTATCGGTATTATATTTGTTCTTGTCGTTGTTGTTCGTGGTAATTTGTTGTTAGATTCTATCTGTCGCTGAGCCAATCTTTTCCCTACGTTAGCAAAATATTTATTGAGTGCATTTATTTCTAAGTTGTATTTGTGTTACGATATTTTCGTTTATCCACGGGCAGTCTTGTCTTCTTCGTATTTTAATAATTCTCTGGTTCTTTTCTATTATGTTTGTAATGTTTTTCGATAGTTGTTCGAAAGATGTGATATTTTGTGGTTCTAGATTTTATATATCTGTTGATATTTGCTTAAAGTCAGTCTGTGGTAGTTCTATCAGTTCATATTTGTGTTGTCGTTGGGTGCTGTGATTTAATGTAAATATAAGGGCATTGTGATCTGACAAGTTGGTTGGTACTACCTTTATTTTAGTGATTTTGTCTTTGCTGTTTGTAATAAAGTGGTCCAGGATTGAGTCTTCGCCATTTGGATTAATTCGTGTACAGTGTTTTTTCAAAGTGGAGTTCATTATTTTATAATTTCTCTCGCTGAACATAGTATAGTATTCAGTTGTAGTTATGTTTCGTTCGGCGATGTTTATATTAAAGTCTCCTATTATTATTTGACTCTTTTCCCTATTTATTACAATACTTTTTAAACGTTTAAGTTTCCAATTTGCAAAAAAACCATTCATTTCACACAAAGTTGGAAGTGGGTGACACCCCTTTGGAAAAAAGAAACCCGATTACTTCACTAGCTTCATTACCTAATAAATAAGCTTTCAATAAAATAAATCGTCGCCGACCACTCTGTAACCTTATCGAAAGTGTTGGACCAAATTAATTGATTGAAGCCGCTAAAATGATACTTCGAGGAACGTAATAAAACCCCAGTTTTACTAGAAAAGAGACTTCTATGATTTGCACTGCCACTTTTCCTAATATAGAAATCGGATTTTGTTCTATTTTTTTTTTGAATCCGCCGTTGTTTAGATGACAAAAATAAATTCCAAGTGTCCGTGCAGCATCCTTTCCATCACACTTGGTGTAAATTAAATAAACCCGGGTATAAAAAATCGAAGAAACAATGAAAAATGAAATATGCGGGATATACAATGGACGTCTGAACGTAAACATATTGGATGCGAGTCATAAATATTTTCCGAAGGGAAACGTGCCATTTATATTTCGATCTTCTGCTTTGGCCGGCTTCCAAATATCTGTTCATTCATATCGTGCCGTACGTTGTGTACTGTGCTACTGCTGTCCGTGTAATAAAAGTTAACCGCGAAAAAGTATAATGCACACATATACACACACACACACACACAAACTGTCTATTACGAATGTGTTCTTGATTATATTGAATCAGCGATTCATAAAAATGAGTTTTCGCCTAACTAATGTGATAGTTGGCACCTATTAATTCGTGATTCATGCGCTGTTGAAATTAATGTCAGTGTTATAAAAACTATAACAACATAGAGCAGATATATTTGGATTTAAATAATGTTTTGCCGTTTTTCATCGAATTAAATCTGGTTAAACTTGGTGCGGATAGATTTACCGACTTCGAACTAGTAGAATATTTGCATCTATTTTTACAGAATTTAAAAGGAGCTTTTAAGCTCCGCGCAGCATAAACTAAAATGAAAGCTTTCCAACTATACCTAACTAAATAAGTCCAGCATTTCAAACGAACTATCGCCAGTTATATAAATTCTACATAATCCAATTAACGGGAAAAGTACGTCGTAACAGCCCGTTTTGTCGGGTAACCTTTCCTAACATAAGCTTCGCAATAAGCTCCTACAGGACCGGTACGGGCAATGCTAGTCAGTACCGTAGTTAATAAAATAGTAACCGACGGCATTCAATCTTCGAGATTGTTAATAATAGAGAATTAAGGAGGTAGGGCATTTATCGACCCGCAAAAGTAAGGGTGGTAATGCGGTAACGTAAAGGCACGGATAGAATGTGAAATATTTAATTCCTGCGCGAACGAGAGACATCTAGAAGTTCCTAAATTAATCGAAGAGGCCCGATTATACTTTCTAGACTTGTTAGCTCATTATCAGACTAACAACATCGACCTTTATATTGTGGATGTTTTTGGGTAAGTGCCAAAAAAACAAACATAGATCTCTAACAAAAAATTTAGCCTTATTTACCACTACAAGTGATGGGGATTTGATGGCAAAAAAGACCAATTTTTGGCTCTACTCCTCGTGGAGGTATTGCTTCAGTTAGCGAAAAAAACAAATAAACATAAATTACGATTTTAATAATGAAGAGGAAATCGCAAGTAAAGGATTTTGATTTTTAGTTTGAGGACTACAGAAGCAACGTCTGAAAACAATGATTATCTCTGCGGCAATAATGGAAACATGTCTCATCATCAATCCGTGATAACAAATCTTTGTGGTGCGATTACTCGCAAGACGCTGGTTTTTGCAGATCACCTGAATTTTGAATTAAGCAAAATTAATAAATGAGAATCCTTAGAACCTTAGAGCCTTTTACAGTTCTAATAGCTGTTGCTTCCAAAGTATTTGTGATAGCTTTTAAATGAAAAACGCTTTAATTTTCTGTAATTTTAAGGATTTAATTGTTACAAACTTTAGATATATTGATTGTTGGAGGCCATCAAATTATTTCGAAAATTGTAACCGGCGATGAAACGTACACAGCTTTTTTTTCATGTTCCAACTCGCCAAGAAAGATGAGGAATCCTCTACGATCGATGGTGAAAAAAATTATATAAGTATGCACTATTTTTTTTGGAAGTACCTACCGGTTTGATGGCCGCAATTGAATTAGAAGATCAGAAGATAGTTACCGCTAAATGGTATGTTGAAAATTGTTTGCCTATTGTGTTCAGTAAAGTGCCAAGAAAAGGAATGATATATCATCAAAATTTGGCTTTTGGCTATTTTTTGAGCTCAAACAGCATTTGAAAGGGAAAAGGTACCAGTCAGAAAAAGAGATTGACATCGCGGTTAAGTGGTTTTTTTATAGTATCCCTAATGGAATCGGTTTTCCGGAGGGAGGAGGGGGTTGGAAGTCAACCTCAATACCGCCCTCTACATGATTAGATTAACCTTTTTCTCCAGA
Source organism: Holotrichia oblita (assembly GCA_023690525.1). Taxonomy (NCBI): domain Eukaryota; kingdom Metazoa; phylum Arthropoda; class Insecta; order Coleoptera; family Scarabaeidae; genus Holotrichia; species Holotrichia oblita. Next base: position 8,948,716 of record CM043021.1, read on the forward strand.
ACCTTAGCGGACACTGCCATTGAATACTATGCTTCAGCATCGAAGCTTTCCGAACATCAGAAAGCACCCAAATGTCCTCTCGAACCTCCAAAAATAAAGAGAGGCTTCGATTTTTTATCTCCAAAGGTAATTTTCTTCGATTTACATGCACCATGGAAAACTTCAACATTTTCTAAACCAAAAATTAATTAAACTAATAATGGCTTTACGTGACGAAGCCTTATCGAAGTTTAAAAAGTCTAATCTGCCTGCACAATTGCTATTAGATCCGAAAAGAAAGCATATTTAAATTATAAAGTTCATTTGAACCCGAAAGGTTTTTGGAAGGAATTGAGTTATCCTGAAGTGTGATCTTTCTATAATAGTAACTTAAAGAAAGTCGAACTGTAGATGATGACTTAATTCTAAAAATTCTATCAAATATTACTCCTAGTATTCCGGGTTCGGACAACATTAGTTTTAAGATGTTGTATCTTTGTTGCTCTTACTTGATTTCATTTCCAGATATTATTAACACGTGTCTGTTGAATGGTGTGTTTCCGGAGGCGTGGAAAATTGCTAATGTTACTCCATTGCCTAAGATTAATTCGCCGAAAGACTTTAAGGGTCTTAGACGTTGACGTTCAATTAAGAACTTATCTAAATAAGTGTAATTTTCTACCTGCTACTCAATCCAGTTTCCGTCCTGGTTATAACTGTTATACAGCTTTAGCTTATATCTCTGATGGTAACATTAGATCAATTGATGATAAGAAACTTTTGATTCTAATCCTTTTGGATTTCTCCAAGACCTGTGATACAATAAATCATGATATCCTTTTGTCTATCCTGAAATACGCTGGTTTGGGCCTCACTACACAAATTTTTTTCAAAAACTATCTCGGTCATAAATCTCAACGTGTTGTATTGGGTATTTTCAAGACTGAATTGACATTTCTGAGCTCTGGAGTTCCTCAGTTATCACGACTCGGTTGCGATTTTGATCAAAAGCCGTTCAATACCTGATCAAAGCCGTTCAATACCTGATCAAAGCTGTTCAATATCTGACCAAAGTCGTTCCATAACTAATCAAATATTTTAAAAAGTTGATCACATTTTTTCCAAGAACAACCTGCATCTGCTTCGCTCTGTGCAAATTGGTTCGTCTTGTTAATCTAAAGGAGAGGACAAACTCCCAGGAAGGCACATTAACGCGTTTGAGTGCTGTGACCGTTCAAACTTTCATAAATTTTCTGGACAACTTTTTCATCATATAAATATTACCCAGCTCGATTAACGTTTGATGGATCTGTTTCCTCCTCGGCAAGTAGGTTCACCTTATTAATCTAAACGAGAGGCCAAACTCCCAGCAACGCACATTAACGCGTTATAGAGATAAATTTTCTCGAGAACCGTTTGATGAATCTGCTTCGCTCTCGGCCAGATGGTTTATCTTGTTAATCTAAACGAGAGGACAAACCCCCAGGAAGGCACATTAACGCGTTTGAGCGCTGCGATCGTTCAAACTTTCATAAATTTTCTGGACAACTTTTTCATCATATAAATATTACCTAGCTCGATAACCGTTTGATGGATCTGCTTCCTCCTCGGCAAGTAGGTTCACATTGTTCATCTAAACGAGAGGCCAAACTCTCAGCAACGCACATTAACGCGTTATAGAGATAAATTTTCTCGAGAACCGTTTGATGAATCTGCTTCGCTCTCGGCCAGATGGTTTATCTTGTTAATCTAAACGAGAGGACAAACCCCCAGGAAGGCACATTAACGCGTTTGAGCGCTGTGACCGTTCAAACTTTCATAAATTGTCTGGACAACTTTTTCATCATGTAAATATTACCTAGCTCGATAACCGTTTGATGGATCTGCTTCCTCCTCGGCAAGTAGGTTCACATTGTTCATCTAAACGAGAGGCCAAACTCTCAGCAACGCACATTAACGCGTTATAGAGATAAATTTTCTCGAGAACCGTTTGATGAATCTGCTTCGCTCTAGGCCAGATGGTTTATCTTGTTAATCTAAACGAGAGGACAAACCCCCAGGAAGGCACATTAACGCGTTTGAGCGCTGCGATCGTTCAAACTTTCATAAATTGTCTGGACAACTTTTTCATCATGTAAATATTACCTAGCTCGATAACCGTTTGATGGATCTGCTTCCTCCTCGGCAAGTAGGTTCACCTTATTAATCTAAACGAGAGGCCAAACTCTCAGCAACGCACATTAACGCGTTATAGAGATAAATTTTCTCGAGAACCGTTTGATGAATCTGCTTCGCTCTCGGCCAGATGGTTTAGCTTGTTAATCTAAACGAGAGGACAAACCCCCAGGAAGGCACATTAACGCGTTTGAGCGCTGTGACCGTTCAAACTTTCATAAATTTTCTGGACAACTTTTTCATCATGTAAATATTACCTAGCTCGACAACCGTTTGATGGATCTGCTTCCTCCTCGGCAAGTAGGTTCACATTGTTCATCTAAACGAGAGGCCAAACTCTCAGCAACGCACATTAACGCCTTATAGAGATAAATTTTCTCGAGAACCGTTTGATGAATCTGCTTCGCTCTCGGCCAGATGGTTTATCTTGTTAATCTAAACGAGAGGACAAACCCCCAGGAAGGCACATTAACGCGTTTGAGCGCTGTGACCGTTTAAACTTTCATAAATTTTCTGGACAACTTTTTCATCATATAAATATTACCTAGCTCGATAACCGTTTGATGGATCTGCTTTCTCCTCGGCAAGTAGGTTCACATTGTTCATCTAAACGAGAGGCCAAACTCCCAGCAACGCACATTAGCGCGTTATAGAGATAAATTTTCTCGAGAACCGTTTGATGAATCTGCTTCGCTCTCGGCCAGATGGTTTATCTTGTTAATCTAAACGAGAGGACGAACCCCCAGGAAGGCACATTAACGCGTTTGAGCGCTGCGATCGTTCAAACTTTCATAAATTTTCTGGACAACTTTTTCATCATATAAATATTACCTAGCTCGATTACCGTTTGATGGATCTGCTTCCTCCTCGGCAAGTAGGTTCACCTTGTTAATCTAAACGAGAGGCCAAACTCCCAGCAAGGCACATTAACGGGTTATAGAGATAAATTTTCTCGAGAACCGTTTGATGAATCTGCTTCGCTCTGGGCCAGATGGTTTATCTTGTTAATCTAAACGAGAGGACAAACCCCCAGGAAGGCACATTAACGCGTTTGAGCGCTGTGACCGTTTAAACTTTCATAAATTTTCTGGACAACTTTTTCATCATATAAATATTACCTAGCTCGATTACCGTTTGATGGATCTGCTTTCTCCTCGGCAAGTAGGTTCACATTGTTCATCTAAACGAGAAAACTCCCAGCAACGCACATTAACGCGTTATAGAGATAAATTTTCTCGAGAACCGTTTGATGAATCTGCATCGCTCTAGGCCAGATGGTTTATCTTGTTAATCTAAACGAGAGGACAAACCCCAGGAAAAACATTAACGCGTTTGAGCGCTGCGATCGTTCAAACTTTCATAATTTTTCTGGACAACTTTTTCATCATATAAATATTACCTAGCTCGATTACCGTTTGATGGATCTGCTTCCTCCTCGGCAAGTAGGTTCACATTGTTCATCTAAACGAGAGGACAAACCCCCAGGAAGGCACATTAACGCGTTTGAGCGCTGCAACCGTTCAAACTTTCATAAATTTTCTGGACAACTTTTTCATCATATAAATATTAGCTAGCTCGATAACCGTTTGATGGATCTGCTTCCTCCTCGGCAAGTAGGTTCACCTTGTTAATCTAAACGAGAGGCCAAACTCCCAGCAAGGCACATTAACGCGTTATAGAGATAAATTTTATCGAGAACCGTTTGATGAATCTGCTTCGCTCTGGGCAAATTTGTTCACCTTGTTAATCTAAACGAGAGGACAAACCCCAAGGAAGGCACATTAGCGCGTTTGAGCGCTGTGACCGTTCAAACTTTCATAAATATTCTGGACAACTTTTTCATCATATAAATATTACCTAGCTCGATTACCGTTTGATGGATCTGCTTCCTCCTCGGCTTCCTGATCAAGTCCAGCGCAGCTAAATCGCAGATGAAGAGGCTAAAGATTTTTCAGAAGAGGGTATTGCGAGTATGCGATAGGGCAGGCCAGGCACAAACTAGAAAGGGTTGCTCAGTAGGAGACCTAGCTGATCCAGCATCTGGGGGAGCTGGAAGCTTTAGAGAAGTAGACGACCTGAAATGACCTTGATAATATTTACTAAAACGTGCAAGAAAAATCTATTATTATAAAACTGTTATATTCCACAGATTAAAACGTATGTGTATCCCTATCTGTTTTCACTATCAAGGCTAAAATTAGAATAATAATAGCTATAGCGCAGTTAACAGTTTTGAAAACGCAATAAATCACGATATTTATAGTCCTAGAAATAGCGGTAGGTGATTTGCCAAAATCGGTTTCGTGAAACCGCTAATTTCGCATACATTTATCCGCTAGAAAATCTTAGAAATTGCTACCACATCTTTAACGAACACCGGCCTGTATCATTAACGGAAAAAAAATCAATGGTTTCACCCCTGAATGTGTCTACGTTTCCTTTTGTTTTGTTTTTTTTTAATTTACCCGGATTAATAAACTCAATCCCGAGCTAATATTAATCTAACAAACCAATTTGCAAAAGTGATCGTATTATGCTGTCATAAATATGTAATGAATTCCCATTCAAACTGGAATGCACTTTAACAGTTCATAATTGAATGAATGATGTAAACATAATATATCTATTGAAATCTACAACAGCGTTTGTTCGAGTATACATAATTTATGACATGTAATTTTCTAGCTGTGTATGTATGCATGTATTACAGAGCTAGCAGTCAATATCAAATAAAGGTCGCAGCTTTATTTCCTAGAAATTATACGTCGTTAGACTATATTTCTATTTGTAAATAAGTCGGCATAAATTTAGTGTGTGGTATTATCAGAAATAATTCTTGATCTAATTAAGAAACCTAATACGAAATATAGACAATTGTAGGAAATCGCAAAATGACGGCAACAGACGTGGTTAACTTTCACGTGCAACAATAAACGTTTTCGTAGGGATCCCCGTACAAAATACGGGTACACATGTGTACATAAGAGAACCACTAATTGGGGTTAAGAGATTTCAAATTGCCTGGCATATTCTGGTATTAATTCCAACAATAAACATACACGGTTCATGCCTGGTGATATTAAAACCCCAAATTTATAGCTATTTCAAGTTTATGAAAAGCCGGAACCGCATTTAATTAGGTCTGAGGTGTGCGAAAAGGGGGATCCCGATCGTGACAGATTTTTAAGGTATTTATTAGGTTGTATAATTGGGAATCCGACAAATGTGACTTTTGCAAGATGTTCAATTGTGTTAGTTGAGAAAATCTTAAATAAGTTTAACCCAAAATCTTTTGTTTCCTTTTCCGGAGCTACAGCTTTCATTTAGCACGAATTTAAAATATTTTAAGTGGAGGTTGGACCAATTTTGACCCAACATTTCAACCAAAAAAAGGATCATTAATTGTTATGTAGTGGTGTCAGCTTCTCTCGATGAAAAGCCTCATCAAGTCTATGTAGATGCACAAGGATTTTCCACTGCTTGAGTTAAATTTTCGAGTTTCAAGTTTTCAAGATGCAATTCTCTTCTAATTTGGGCAAAATTTTAGTAGTCGTGACTGGAATTTGTCATCTACAATGAGTAAAAATATCAGAAAGACGACACTGGAAACTGAAATGTAATTTTTAAAAGGGAGCACTAAATATGTTGAAAATACATATTGCTCTAACAAAGCTTCGATTTTATTTTGTGGAGGTGCTGATGGGGATATCATCCACCTTATATTGTATACGAGGCTAAAACTATATGATCTTGAATTTGGGTGGAAAATAACCTTGATAGTGCTTGCAAACAGCACTCTGAATTTGCTTGCAAAATCTCTCAAAAGTTATTTCGATTTCGACAATCTACCAGGCAATAAAAGATTCCGAAGTGGAGCGAGGCCCATTGAGGAATATTGACCTCATTTGAGCTGGAAGGTATAATATATAATGGGGGGTTGGGAAGCCTAAAGTAAGAAGCAGTTAAGGCGCAGAATCTTTTAGAAAATTCGGGAAGTCGATATTGCTACCGTCGAAAGACTGATGGACCATGTAAGAGCCCAATTACATACTTCCCATAGAGATAGAGTATGGACCTTTATCCATCATCTATCATCCAATATTATGTTAGGTTAAGTTGACTTTTACTTTTTTGCGTAAACTTTTGAGACGTGCATTAAGTCCTTTGAACAAACAAAAGATACTAGGCAGGCCTCATGAAAATAAAAATGTTGATTATAACTCTATTGAAGATTTACTATTGCACTAGCTTGAAAAGAAACCAGCCATAGAAAACACTTATCAAAGGAAGGATACCAACAGCCATCAACACCACTTATTGATAGCTGTTGGTAACTTCATGGATCTTCAAAAAAATATTCAGAATTGGCCGAACTTCAGTCCACTCAGTTCTTCAATCACTGATAATTTTGTTGTACGATTGGGTGGTAAAACACATCTTCTTATATTTGAAGACGATATGAAGAAGTCGTAGTATTTTCCTCTTCTAAAACCTCTCATTCTTCTGTCCATAACTAACGGATCTCCACATAACTGGCAAATCTTTTAGGGAAACATTTTTAAGTCCGCCTGGATGAGCGGTCTTCAAGGGGGCCTCTCTTTTGACATTTTACCACCAACGCATCTTTCTGATTTAAGTGCCAATGTTTTATCAAGTACAGCTTCCATCTGCGTTGTAAATATATTCCAGTCTATATCTCAGAACTTCAGCACTGAATTTTTCATATTTTAACCTGCAGGCAATTTCTTTCGTTTGGGTTTTGATCAGTGATCCTGATACCGGAATGTTTTCGCTTCTTATTCGATGTAATTCGATATATTAATGATTTCTTTGTTTTTAGATATTTTAATTGGTGTGGGTTCACGATTCGAAGACGTGCACGTCATTAATAGAATTTTCAGAGTCACTAACACAAAACTTTGGTTTGTCATGTGCTTGTTTACTAACCTAAAATGTAAACATATGTGTTAATATTAATTATCACTGGCCGTATAGTTGAGGACATGGACAGAGAGCTCAAGTTCTGATTCTGACCAGAAAAGAAGAGCACTTCTTCTTATGACTAGGAAGATCTATATCCTGAAATAAAACCATAAAAAAATGGTTTCAAAACAAAACTAGTTTATTGTACCGAAACTGGATCTATTTTTTGCTTTGTATTTTTGTGCAATTCCATGAAGAGTAACATGTAACATTTAGAGTAACATTTCCAACTCTTTGTTTTTTGCCAACCCCTTTCAGCTTTTATAACTCACTATCGATTTCTCAAAAATGTATTAATGGTATGTTTCAAAAGAAGATAACTTGTTAACCAAGGATGAAAAAGAAGCTCTAGTACGAGGGGGGAGAAGGAAAAACGTAAATTTATATGTCGAAAAATAGAATATCTAGATCATGAAATGGAAAAAAACTGCTCGAGTTTAGAGCAGGCCAACAATTAACAATTGAAACTCTGAAACGCCTATTATGAAATCAATTCTATTGTGTGGTAACGATACTGATCTTCCCATGGATCCCAATCCATTAAGGGATTGAAGGGAACGAAAAGGCAGATAAGCTTGCCAACGAAGCAGCGGAAATGCCTTTCATTGGACCTCATTCCTATTGTTGTAAAAGAGCCAGCTAAAACAAGCAGTTAACAAATGGGAGGTCAACAGAAACAAGCAGAATACGCCAGGACAAAAGCAGGCCAAGGCACTGTTATCAGGATCGCTTAAGACAGCATCTCTTACCTTATATTTCAGCAAAGGAGATCTTGGACTGCTGGCAGGATTTCTGACAGGTTATGTGGCTCTGAAGTACCACCTACATAACCATGGAAAAGCTGAAGATCAAATCTGCCGTTTATGTCAAGAAGATCTAAAGACGACAGAACACATTTTGTAATCCTAGACTAATTCTAAGGTTGATCAAAAGCCTCTAACTAGTCTAACAACTAGAAGAGCAATGTTACAATAGATCCGTGCAGGTCGTGGTGACTAAAGGCAGCAGTACCACTGCCCTCAATTCCTAGAACTATAGTTGCTCAAGAAAAGCATGGCATGCTTTGTAAAGAGGATGATGGGAGCTAAATTTTTGATCATTTCCAAAAGGGTGCAAAGAGAAATAATAAGAAGACTATAATTCAAATTGTGCACAATTACACACCTTGTATATCTAATATCAAGTATCTACCTTAAAGCTTTACAAACAAGCTTTTAGGTATTACCAACAACTACAGAAAATCGTATCATTTTAACGCTGCATATTTGGCAAATACGCTGCGAATTTTTTCAACTGTAATTTGCAGGTCTCCACGCGTAATAAACTAGTCAGCACGTTGCATTTAATCTTTACACATGAACGTTTCAGTTTTATTTAGGTCGTTAAATTTTAGAATATGTACAGAATAAACGTATTAAACATCGTTTTAGACAGTGACAAATGTTAAAATCCTTTTTTTATGACAATATACAATATACGAGGGCAGTTCAGATATTATTGTTTCTGACGTAGATGGTGTTGATTTTCATAGTCCTCACTAATATCACTTAATTATCAATTAATTAGCTAGTGAAGAATTGGGCTTTTAAGGAATTGTAAACTTGACAGAGAGACATGTGAACAAGGTCAACAAGGAGTTCGACTGGACGGCCACAAAACTGTTATTTGCAAATCAATCACTATGAAATTCATGGCTCATACTTGTGGCTTTTCAATAGCTAGCGTTATATAAAGAATTAGGTCTTAAAAAGGTGGCTCCATGATAGGTACCGAAAATTTTGACTCCAAGTTGACAGATCTCTTCACAGCCGAATTTGGGCATCATTAAACGAGATCCTGCAGACTTCCTAGCAAAATTAGTTAGTGTAGATGAAGCCTGCGTCCACCATTATGATCCTGAATTAAAAAAGGCAGAGAATGGAATGAAGGCACAATGGTTTACCACCCTTTCCAAAGCTTCGCAGTTCATTTAGGATTTCGCGGAAAGATTTGCTCCCTAGTGACTACCATGTATTCCCCAAACTCAAAGAACACTGATGATAGAACTGAACGAATAGTTTGCAGCCCAAGACAAAACATTTTTTTCATTCCAATCTGTGGAATTAGATACATCAGTCTTAAACGTAAATATTAACTGTTACCAACCCTATAAGTATCAAGATTAAAATCAATATCTTGTTTCGTGACAAAGGTGAATAAACCAAAAGATAAAAATATAATACAAGGTAATATTTCGTTAGCGTGTTAGAATAATGAAAATATCATATAATATATTTTTTTGTTACAGTTCATAGTGCATTAACTTTAGACAATTTAACGTTAAGAGGAGAGACTGGAAAGGTCAAATTATTTACACCAAACGATATATTCTGAAAGCATATGAACTAAGATGTATTATCATCAAAAACAAACAAATTTATACATTCTAAATTCTTTATTCGAACCAATCTTCCCCAACCCGTTTAAATAGACAGTTTAAATGGTAAACTTTTTCTTCGTAGCGGTTTAACTCAAACGGCTGAAAAATCTTAATTAATTAATTAATTAGTTTCGCTGTACAGAAACGTTGCGTCAGTCCGACGTAAAGATTTCCGTTTTTCAGTCAAAATAAAACAGGGGCAGGGTACAGCGAAAAAAAAAAGAAGAGACGAACGTGCCCGCAACTTCGGTTAATTACGACCAGATTTTACGAGGAAAGGAAATTTCCACAAAGGATGATAATTTTATAAAATTAAAAGCCATCAGAACTTTTTACGGAACGCAATAAAAACTTTACAATTTTATAGAAACTGAAGCTCTTCGACGGCGAACCCTTTTTTTCGCTTGTTTGAAGGGGGATATTCTATATTGTTCGATTGTTTTGGCCTTTTCGTATTAATATGCTGGATTGAAAAGTTTTATTGATGGAACCTTTTTTTGTATGTGGAGTTTGTACTTCCTATCATTATATTCATTTTTGCTACATTTTTTTTTGATCCCCCAAAAAATATTTGCAAACATTTTTAAAAGAAATCATGCTGCCCGCTTAAAATTTGACGCTCAACATAAACATATCTATAACGTTTTGATGTAGGAGCAATATTTGTGTTGTTTGCAGTGACTTGACAGTTTGATCCCCTCTCCTAACATAGCATTGGTCAGAGCATAAAGAAAATAAATAAGAGTTTCAACTTGTATTACACAATTCAAAGCACGATTGTAGTGCACCATTAGAAGCTTCAAGAACTAATTCAACTTTCGGACATGCGTATCCGGTTACCCGTGACATTTACCGTCATTTAGGTGCCACGTAGGTGCTAGTTTTGTGTGTGAGAATCTTTTGGTAAGCTTTTGCTTTAATTTTTATTATGCTTGAATTAATCAAGTTCTGTATTCTGTTCTGTGCAAGTGTTCGTTGTAGACTAGTGAATAAAAATACTTCGCAAAATATATGCTTTTTTATATTGATATAAACACTTCGCGAGGAAGGAGATGGCCAAATGTATTGAAAATGCATTTTCCTGAATTGTCCGATACAATTGGAAAAGGGTACATATGCATGCATATAAATACATTGAAACATAGGCTGATAAAATTGCAGAACCAGATATATTCAACAATAACGTAACAGTTGTGACTATTTCCTTCACCTGTCAAATTTAAATTTTATCAAATCACAATCACAACTGAAGTTGATATTAACCAATGAACGGTACCGGATCTTGATATCAGCGACTATTACGATGAGAGCATTCTCAAGTGAAGTGTAGTGGTAGCATAAAAATCCCTGGTTCGCTTGATTTTTACATTCTACAGTTAGCTACATTGAATAAATATGTACTGTCATACTGTCATTTGGTTGTTTTCGTTTGCTGTCATTTTGTTGTTTTCATTTGCTGTCATTTTACAGAATCTGTCAAAACAATTAATGTACAAGTTAGCTCGCGCTATCATTGTTGCCAATTACTCACTGTTCCCAAGTGAAAATTTTAGATGACTCACCCTTCACTTGACTTTGTTCACCCTGTACAAATCGACAATTCAATATACCATGCTTTCAAAAACTTTCCTGATTAGAGCTGGCCATGATTTTTTCTATGATTGGTAACAGTGCTACAGTGCGTCACTTTGACAGTTCGTTGGTTCGTATGTCACCGCGATGTATAAAATTTACTTTACTTTAGGGAAAATGTTTATTATACAAGTTAAATTCAAAAGTTATAATACTACTAAAGATGATGCTGAAAGTGTTGTCCATTATTTTGAAGACAGAGACGAACTCTACGCTTCATACTCTCAAAACCATTTACAAGGTGTTGTGGGATTATATCAGCACAGCAATCGGTAATAGCATTGCGAAGTTCTGCGATTGTATGATGTCTGGTCTTGAAAATGATATTCTTCAAATATGGAAAGATAAAATAATCTAAAATTGTCAGATCGGGTGATCTTGCTGGAAAATTAATAACTCTGTCATCGAAAAATTGTGCCAAGAAAGCAATTGTGTATCGAGATCTGTGTGCCGGTGCATTGTCTTGTTGAAAAAATCCTTCTGTCAGCTCGTCATCATGAAGTTCATTAATAAAAGGCTGTAATAATTGGTTTTGGTATACTTCAGTAGTTTCGGTTTCATTAAAAAATATAGGCGCGATAATCCGTCTCCTTGAAACCCCTAGCCAGACACCTATTTTTCGTGGATGTAGTGGAGTTTCTACGAATTCATGAGGATGTTCTGCAGACCACATTCTCATATTTCGTTTATTTAAATAACCAGAAAGATGGAACCAAGCCTCATCGGTAAAAAAGCATTTGTCGAGAACGTTGTCATTATCTACGTTATCCAAGAACCACTGACAATACTGCGTTCTTGTACCAAAATCTACCTTATATGGATACAGTTTTAAATCCTTTTTTAAAATGATGTGGCATGTTTCAACTGACAACTGAACTTGTTGCGAAAGTTTTGGAATAGACTTTTTAGGTGAGTTGTCCATTCTTTGTCGAATATCCTCTATGCAAGCTGCCGTTCGCTTTTTAGCTGCTCCGCCACCAGGTTTACGAGTTACTGCACCTGTTTCCTGAAATTTATCTGTGCAAGCATGAACATGACTTAGCAGCTGTGCATACGTAATCGGCAGATTAGGAAACCGTTGTCGGAAATCCTGCAAACACTGATTAATGGAATAAACCCATTCTCCATTATCTAAGTTTCGACCAGTTCTAAAATAACTTATAAACTTTTTGTGTTGTAACTCTAACATTTCAATAAAAGAATAAACAATCAAATGGAAATTTTCTTAATTTAAATTTGTCACTGACAGTTGTCAAAATTTGTGTATAGTAAAAACTGCAGTGTTCTCAATCTTAGAAAGAAAAATAATTTAAAAAAACAGCCTACTCTAATCAGGAAAGTTTTTGAAAGCACGGATTTTTTCATTAAATGTCAAATGTGTCAAATAGATGAAAATCTCCGACAAAAAGAGACTTAGCGATGTTTCGGCTAAAATTATCAATAATCACATCGATTTGACAACTCCGATAAATACAAAGAGAAGTAAAGACAGCATCTGGAGACAGTTCACGCAGTTTTGTGACGAAAGCAAGTATATTTTGGACGAGTCGAGGCGAGTAAGTAAACTGAACTGAAATTTTGAGGGACTGGGCATGGAACATGAAAAAATAGAAAGGAGAAATGCCAAAAGTCTTCAAGAGTTATATTTTAAGAAGCATAACAATAAAATTAATCCCTTTCAAGGAATTGAAATATAACATACAATAATTGAATCGGTCAATGCAGAAAGTGAATATGTCCACTTTTTAGGGAAATTGTGTTTTACATGGATTTACTATGTTTAAAGGGCGCTCTATCGATAGGTGCAAAAATTAAACATGTCCTGTTACTCTAAATCATGAAAGAGCGGCGGTATAGAACAGAAACTGAATAAGTCCAGGACATGTTCATTTTCTGCACTATATGCATAATGTTATCCCAGGTGCACTGCGCGTGCGTAGAAACTGGAAGCAGCTGATTTTAAGAGACGCTGGTGATTAATGTGTCTTGTGTTCTAATTTTTTGTGTTGTGTTTACTTTGTTCAGTTCAGTTATAATGTCGGGATCAAGTAGTGACAGCAGTATTTACGAAGAAGAAAGTGAAATTGAGGTTCCTAAAAAGAGAATCAAAGGTATTACTCATGTCGAAGCGTATAGAAGAACCATTATCAGACAGTCAAAGGTTGCCGGTAAGCAGCATAAAAACTGGAAAGGAAACATCGTTGCAAGCAGAAAAACAGGACAGGCGTGCCGGTATGCTGTACATTTCAATTTATTTTTTAAGTTATTACAGTGTATATTAATTTATGTTTTAGCTGTAAAAAGAAATGTTTTTCAAGATTCACACCAGAATACCTTCAGGATCGCTTAAATTATTTCAATACTTTTAGAAATAAAAACGAGCAAGACATTTATTTGCAAGGATTGATAACAGTTGCCAATGTGCAAAGAAAGCGAAGCCGAAAGAATGTGGCCAATAAACAAAAAAGTTGTTCTTTTAAATACTTTTTGTTTGTGAGCAATGCAAGGCGAGAAGTTTGTAAAAATGCTTTTGTTGCAGTACATGGCATTACCAATGGGCGGGTATATCGCATATGTAGGCTTTTACAAGCTGGAAAGTCACCTCGTGATAAACGGGGCGAAAATCGGAGTGGCAACACTATTCCTGCAGAAGTCATAATGAAAATACATGAACACATAGACAGTTACCCCACCAAAGTTTCACATTACTCTGGTCACGAAAAGAAATACTTAGATCCCCGATTAAATATTAAGATAATGCGTGAAATGTTTTTACAGAAGTTTCCTGAACTGAAGGTTTCATACTACTTCTTTTTGATGTACTTTCGTCAAAATTTTTCCCTTTCTTTTGGAAGACCGCAGGTAGATACGTGCACTATCTGTGAAGAACTAGGTGTGAAGCTAAGAAGCAAAACGCTCAATGATAACGCAAAACGTACTTACAGTGCCGAATTAATGGTCCACAAAAGAAGGAGTGCAAAATTTTACAATAAAATTAAAACAGTAAAGGAGATGTGTAAAGAGAGGGACGATGTAGTCGGTTTATGTTTTGATTATATGTCGAATTTACCCCTACCACATATTCCTGTGCAAGATATATTTTATTACAGACAACTATGGGTCTACACATTTGGCATTCACAACCTCAAAACCAACAACTCTAAAATGTATATGTACCATGAAGGTAAAGCCAAAAAGTCTCCTGACGAAGTCTGCACGTTTCTTCAAGATTACATTGAGAACAACATTTCTGGCAATGAAAAAGAACTTTATATATTCAGCGACAACTGCAGCGGTCAAAATAAAAATCACACACTGCTACGCTTTCTCTCAGCCCTTTCTGATTCCGGTAGATTTAGTAAAATAGTTTACTTTTTACCAATTCGTGGTCACTCCTTCCTACCATGCGACCGTGATTTCGGTCAAATCAAGCGAATTATACGCAGAGCTGATCGCGTTTACCTGCCAGAAGAATACGCCCTAATGGTAAGAAAATCAAGTAATAAACAAGAAAAAAATTTGAAATTAAAACGGTAGAAACAGAGGATATAAAAGATTTTAAAACTTGGTGGCCAGGAAATTGGAAAAAAATGGTAACATCACTTGAAACTGCGTGTGCAAAAGGAACAAATAAACAAAAGTTCAATATATCAAAATTTTATCAATTTGCATTTGATACCGACAGGCAAGGTACTATAATAGCCAGAGATTTTATTGATGGACTAACAGAGCACACATTTCGATTGCGACTTAGTAAAACACCAGTTCCCTTCCCAACCAAGTCAGCCTATAATGGGAAAATTCCAATAAATAAAAAGAAACTGAAGGATATCCAGTCTGTCATGAAGTATATTGATGAAGACTATGAAGAATTTTACCAAGATATCTTAGAATGGCCTACGAAACACGGAGATGAGGAAGATAGTGAAGCGGAAGTAGAAAACATTTAAAAATATTAGTTTTGTATTAGTTACTTCAAAAGTTTTCAGTTTTGTAGGTTTTAAAATATAATTTTCAGTTTTGTTTGCAATATACATTCTGTTTCCTTTTTATTAGAAAATAAAATAGCTAATTCCATATTTTACGCTTTTTATTTGCAATCAATGCAGAAACTAGATATGTCCACCACTTGCATTATTTTTTATCTCTTAAAATTGAAAACTTTAAATGCTCCAAAGCATTTTTTCGTATCTAGAAAATAGTTTACTTCCACATCCCAAACATCAGTACTTGTACATAAAAGCAACTTTGAGTTATTCAGTTTTCCTTGTTTTTCTCGAAACTAGGTAGGTGGGACATATTCACTTTCTGCATTGACCGATTCAATTGTGTGTTTAATTTTGGTTCAAAATAATTTATTGTTCTCTTTTCTTAACAGATAATAAAATATGCTTCGTTTGCTCATTTTTTTACGATGAAACTTGGTTTAGGAAATAATCTTAACAAATATAGCTGGAGTTTGATAAATAGTCGACTATTACATTGTTTCAATTTTTCTCGTATGCTTCCTAATTTGACTTGACCAAAATTGGCATTAATAATTAAAAGCTAAAGCCCTCGAGCTAAAGCTCTCGTGCTCTAGTCAAAAAAAGTTTGTTTCATAAAAGACAAAATATGTAGTGCATTACGGGAATGTGGAATAAAGTATGTGAAAAGCTTACCCCAAAAGAGCCAACCACTTCATAATTTATCACGAAAGCAACAAACAACAATTTTTAGATTAAAGAAAATCATTACTAAAGCAAAACATAAGTAACATTACCAAAGTATTTAAACAACTAGAAGCTAATTTAAGTGATCCTGGAGTAAAATTAATTCAATCGCAATTTGCTAATATGCAAAGGGAGAAGAATGGACAGCGATGGAGTTTAAAAAATAAAATATTTCCTCTTGGCCTTTATAAAAGAGATCTCAAATCCTACCGATTTCTGCAGAAATTTTTAAGATTGCCAGGGCAATCTACAATACAAGGCATTAAGTGCAATTTCTTTAAATACAGGTATTAATAATGAATTATTTAAGAAGTTAGAAAACATAAAGAAACTGAATCCTCTCGATAGATATTTTTCTCTTTTTATTTTTAAATAGTTGACTTTCCTTAAGTAGTGTTTTGTGAAAGAAGATGAAAATGTGTAATAGTTTATTAGGTTAATAAATATGTCACTCAAATGATCAATTATCATTTTTATCTTTGTTTAAGAATAATATTAAATTTTAATTCAGAGAGTATAGTATTTAATTGTTCAAATATGACTTTAAAAAGCCAGGATACACTAAAGCAGGAAAACTTGAAATGGTAAACCTACTCCATGATGGACGTAGGTAGCTTTCAGAATCAGTGATTTGTTTGCTGCAAAATACCTTCTTTTATTGATAGCACTTATTATTGTTATTGACTTGAACAGATGTCTGATTAATAAAGTAATTCTTTCACGCTCTGTTAGTCCGTCCATATTAAATGTCTATTTGCGTTGAATGGAAACTATCTATCAGTATTGAGTATGACTACCTTTTCCAATACTTTTATTATTACTTTAAAGGTGTGCATGGCAACATAAAAATACGAATATCTCTTTTTAATATGTCAAGTCGCACACCAACCAAACCGTATATCAAATTCTTTTAAAATGTGTCTATCCAAAAATGTTAAAATATACAGGATGATCTATTTAAAAAACTGCCAATGACGTCATATCTCGAAACAAGTGAAAGTTGTAGAAAATCAAAGTATGCGATAGAGTAGAACGAAAATACTATCATAATTAATACCCATAATTTTGTCAGAAATCTGGTGTTCCCATACATTTGCCTGACCCTGTATAAGGAGAAGTAGAAGACAACAACATCAGTCTCAAATGCAAACTTATGTACGCGACAACATTCGGAAGACTTCAACATAGTAAACAACGGTCGTGGAAATCTACAACTATAGGATTAAGATTACTCGTTCACACATCAGAAACTACTGACGACAAATCACAATCAGATTATAATAAAATATTGTTTCAAAGCTACAAATTTTCTTTAAAAAATATAAATAAGATAACTACACAAATTTGTTCATATTGAATAAATAACGCCCTCGTATATTTCCGCCCACGATATATATCCTTCCTCTAAATTTTATACACACCGATATGAAATATTGAAGGATGCTCCTTTACTGGGTTAAACCGATCGTCTATCTTTCTTTAGAAAATGTCTTAGCGTGAAGTGGTAAGATAAGGCAGCCATGTATAAAACTGAAAATTGCAAGGGGATAAAAAAAGCCATATATATATAAAAATGATTTATTGTGTCTCTTCGCGTTTATCAACTGTAAGATTAAGTAGAAATCTTGTAAACCAGGCAGGAAACAAATAATCCTTTTCTTTCTCGAGAGATCCCTCTAATTCTTACTAAAGTTAAATTTATGCATTTTTCGTTAGAAATATTACGTTTCAGGAGCATCCACGATAAATAAAACTGAAGTTTATTATTATTAGCGGTAGTCAAACAGAGCTCCCACAAATTTTAAAGTTCAAGTTCGTAAAATGCGCATCGTATTATGTAAGTACTGGATATCTTAGAGTGCACGTATCATCATAGACAGTCCTTTCCAGGTTAATGTAAATATTTATCAGATTACTGTAAATGGATGGATATAAATGAGTGTACGTCTGGAGGTTACGTTTGAGACGAATAGACGAGATCTTATACATTTTAATATGTCAACAAAGTTTGGTTTTAAGCATTTATAGAAGTTATACAGAGCGATGCAAATTATTTTGGTTTTTTATTCTTATTTATTGTTTCCATCAGCAGCATTTATCACAATAAATGTTCAAATTGGGCTCCGTCCGTTGTTTTGCAGTGCCCTAAGCGATGGACAAATTCATCCTGTACATATCTGATGGTCTCCGAGGTTATCAATCTTATCTCAGCACTGATTGCGTTTTTCAAATCTTCTATACTGTTCAATCTGTGTTCGTATCCCAAGCAGCATTTTTAGTCGCTGCTACGTCCCAGCGACTGTTGTTGGGAATTATAAAGTTGTGGTTACTAATGACGGGAACGTTATTGCCACGTTTCCATTACGTGCCAACGACCAAAATGGGGAACATTTTGAAGGTGATAGCTACGTAAAAATTACTACCCCGCTACTTATACCGCTACGTCGCACTTACGTTCCAACTAAGTGGCGGGGACGTAGCGGCGTGGTCATTGCTACTTTATAAGGTTTCGTTTCTTCGCTTGTCGTTTTCGCCTTGTCTTTCTCTTACATATTTAAAAAGAGCTTTTAAGTATCTCCGGTCATTATTCAGCCGCGGCACCTATAATGGAAATAATATTTGTAGGTTTCAGGAAATATATCGCTTGTAGGGGTACGCACAACTTTGCTGATTTACAATTTCGAATACAAAGAAATTCAAAACGCTTAAAAAATTCTGTCAAATGTGATGTTGATAGATTGAAAAATTAAACGCGCCATCTCGAAATATATGTTTTACAATTATTTTTTTTTCGGGAAGACAATAAAAAAATGCATGAAATTGGTGAAAGGTGTTGGAATGTTTTTCTAACCTTTCTTCTAATTATAGGAATTCAGTTTCGCTTTAATTTTTCTTTTTCTTATGATATTTTGAGGATATTGTAATTGTTGTACAATAAGGAAATTGAAATTAATGTAATGGCGTCCTACATTTTGTCAGTAAATATGGCGCATTTTGCAGAAATTACTGGAAAGTAGGATTGGCAGAGTGGAAAGTAAAAATTACTGTGAAGTAGTTATTGTGAGTAGCGAGATAATTAATTTCACCTTAAATATTACTACACAGTTCCATAACTTTGAAGGAATTTCAAAAGTAGAAACGACGTCGTAGTTACTTTCAACGCTACCATAAAGTAATAAAAATTTTGAAGTGAAATATTGGTAACAAAACAACGTTACAGAGAATATCACTTTAAAGTTTGTGCCACCTTAAAGTTATTTTATATAGTAACAGTCTCATTCCAGAAACTTCAAAAGCTACCTAGAAGTACTGAAACTATTAAGTTCCAAATTGTAGTAATAATAACTACATAATTGCCAAAAACGTTTAAATAAAAGTAGGAAAAACTAGAAAGTTGTTTTTTTAGTGATATTAACGTAACAACGACTTGTCTGAAGTTCCGATCTCGGTTACCGGTACTTTGATGCTGCTTGGGATACCTTGCTTTTTAAATGTTCCCATAAGAAAAAATCAAAAGGCGACGAAACCTAACAATGAAAAACAACAAAACTAAACACAAACAATTAGTCATTTGAGGCATTTAGTTGACAGATTAAATAAAAGCAAAAACAATTATCATGGCCAACTTATGTGAATGTGTTTAAATTTTTATTGTTTTTACTGTTGCCTTCTCTGCAACAACTTTAGAAATTTAGAAATACAAAAAACATTCTTAATGTTTTAATTCTAAAGAATTTCTTTTTATAATTTTTAAACAGTAAGACTCAGGCTCCACGTATGGGGTACCAGTATATTCAGAAAATAAAATATAAATATAAAATCGATGTTTGCTAAAAAAAAATGGGATTGCTATTTAAAAAAATATTCGATGACGTCATCCATTGAAAACAATTGACTACAAACCATTCGTTGTTTAGGCAACTGAATATATTCTAACTTTTGTTACACACTGTATATGGAAGAATACCATCTGGGCCAGCAAACCGCTTTGGCTTCAATTTTTTTATAGTATTAGTGACATCCAACAGAGTGACACTAGATACTAAATCCAGCTCTACAGCTACTTGGTCTTGGGCAATTACCAAATCCAACGTTAAGGTCTTTATCATTAAAATTTAAGAAATCATTAGTACTCAGATTCTGCCACCAATCACCAAATAAATAGTAATAAATTATTTTCTAAAGAAACAATTTACTTTATTAATACACCACCCTCAGTAAGTTTTCCCATATCTGCTTTATTTCTATCCAATCTGTAAATCGTACATCTATCATTAAACAATTGCGAAGTATAAATTATCTCGTTTAACCAAATTTCGGTTAAACAAAACGATCAAAACCAGTGGCTGATAATTTCGAGGCTATCACTAAAGGACACATCGATGCTTCAACATTCCAACATTATCGTACAACGATTCTCTGCCACGTAATTGAATTCATAAAAACGCACCTCCTTGAAGCGGTAGCGGAAAAAAGATAAAAACTCGTATAAATTATTAAAAATGAAATGAAAAGATCGTAAAATGTGGAAATTATCTCTTTCGTTTCGACCATGGTAATAATTCGAATAATACAAATAAGGGTCTGCTTATAAACAAAAAAAAATGGAGCAGTCATTAGGATTTTGTATGCAACGCATCAACTTCGTTGGACATTAAAAACCTATTAATAACATCCTCCAACGCGATGGAAAATATCTTGTTTAACCCCTTGTATATAGGGGATTAAACGCCTGTACCGTCTTCAAAGCTGCGTATCAAAGCTTGATACTGATGCTTGCGAAAAGAATATTAGCAATATGACGGGGGCCACATGCCACGTTCATATTTTCTAAAGACATGATAAATCCTTTAAAATCCTGCGTAAAGGGAATTTGGGATTAATGTATAGCTCGACTAAAAGGGATCGTAAAAATGTCAAATGTTTTTTTTGATGTTAATGTAATCGGATTGCTCTCGTAATTTTGCACTAAATTAAAACAGATAGATCAGAATAACTCCATAAGATAATTATTTAAATTATTAAGATGATGAACTATTTTTGTCCTCTAAAAAGTGTTGAAATATTTCTGACGACTGCCAAATTGCAGAAACCATGATTGTTTCAGATTTGACAATCGAGTTTGAAGGCTTACAAGCGTTACATAAACAATTTTCCAAATTATAAAATAAAAATTTGTGACAGCTTTGACAGCTGTCAAATTGAGCCTATTATCTATGAGTTATAATTTACTTAAAAGCTGTCATATTATGAAATCACTTATTTTAGAGGGTGAAACGGTTAAAATATTTCTGACTGTTATCAAATTATAGATTTTTCTCTTAACTTATGGTGGATACTAGTTTTAGCAGGTCCTTAAACCTTTCGGTCAAATTGTCGTCAATTGACGACACCGCTTACAGCACAGGAACTGAATAGCTGCAAATTAAGACATTATTGGCAATTCCTACAATGCACTGTGGTGCCACCTGGTGCTGAAAGGCAATAATAAAAAATTCAAATTTTTATATTGCTGCAATTGCCGTTATATTCTGTTTTTCGAATTTTTGTTTTGTGCATGGTGTGTATATGAAAGTGAACAGTTTTGTGAGTGACCATTAGTGCTTATAAGCTTATATTTGGACAATATTTTTGCAAAATTGGACGTCGTCAAATAAATACAGTATGACTATACGGATATATTATTAAAAGGGTAACATAACCTCAAATAACCTCCAAAAATGTCGTCTAAACGATGATTGACGCATGAAGATGTTGCACTTGGCCGAACATCTACTAAGCGAAGACGATGAAAATCCACCCCTCAATGAAAGCTATGCACCTGCGAGTGACGAAGATTTTGAAGAAGAAAATGAACAAATCCAGGAATTTGAAGAAGTTGTGGAAAGTGAACAAGTCGAGGAAGATCCAAGCACCTCACGTTCAGCTTTAACACGCAAAAAAGACGTCATGAAAGAGTTCACGACACAAAATGAACTAACTCCCAAAGAAAATATTGATTGGTGGAAAGGGGTCCAATTTCTAACTCCAAACATCAAGTGGTCTGAGAGGAAACAGTTGAAGATGTACAGTCCCTTGCCATATTAATGTTACCATCACTTAAATTTCACTGATTTGGCAGTAATAATTATAGCTTAGAGGATCATTTAAAACGATCCTGCATTTCTCAATCGTTACTTTTAAAATGAAGATGATCTTTCGCAAATTTTAATCGTTTTGTCCCCATAGCTTGAGTTCAGCGAGGCTCTCTTGTTGGTCGATGTAATTTCAACCCCGATTCTGCTAATAGTCTACTAAAAACTCGACAAATGAAAACATTTGTTGGCATCCATTTGCTACCCATTTGTTATTTTATTAACCAACCGGGGGTTGGTTCACAAGTGATATCAAAAGATTGCGAATAAATCAGATTTTCTATTACCTACCACAGTTTCAGATTTTTTCTCTGAACCATAATAAATAGTGACCGAGAGGGTTAAGACGTATTGCTTGTCTAACTAGCGTTACAGCTTTTGCTGTGCAATTTGTGTGTGTGGAAAATGTCTTGTTGGCCTTGTTACAACACTATCTAGTTGTTTATAACGATGTGGTATAAATCTTTGTCAGAAGAAAAATGGCACCGTCCTCTGGGAGAATCGAACCTCGAACTCAACGATCTGTCACAACACTGGGTGGCCGTCTAATCATTGCGGCAATCGACCCGTTTGTGGTTATTACTGCCGAAATACTTCGAATAACTGTCAAATTGTAAAAACACAATTTTTTATTTAAATTTGGATTTTATTTTTGACGGCTATCGAACAATCGAATGTTTTCATAACTTTTAACAGGAATCGTTGTGTCTCTATTTTAAAATGGAATGTGATCCACCCACGCAAACTTTTCTTTTTATATTTACATCTGTTAGTGTTCTGTTATATATTCCATCATTGTTAATTTTAATAACCAGCATGTTTGTTTGAAGAAGAACAAAAAAAAATACCAAAATAAACAACAAAGATTATTTTGCGTTTAGTGAAATTTAATGAATGTATTTTTATAAAGAACAAAGAATACATCTCCCGATTATCATTTAATCTTTAGCTGTAAATGTTAGTGAAAATCTGCGGGCTTTCAATTAGAATCTGTTTCGGACAGCTAGGAGATGAAGAGCACCCTTTTAATAGCGGGTAACTGTACGACTCACTAAAGTGGAATTTGCATGAATGGGAACTTGAATATCTGTAATCGATGGTTCGG
Source organism: Holotrichia oblita (assembly GCA_023690525.1). Taxonomy (NCBI): domain Eukaryota; kingdom Metazoa; phylum Arthropoda; class Insecta; order Coleoptera; family Scarabaeidae; genus Holotrichia; species Holotrichia oblita. Next base: position 8,971,855 of record CM043021.1, read on the forward strand.
TGAATATTTTTGCCGGAAGCGCAGACAAGACATGCTTTTGTGTCGGTTATAAACAAGTTCTTTGTCATGCAGATATTTACCGTAGAAAGTATACAGATGGTCTGGTTAGAATATATAATATATGTATATATGTATGTGCCTACATATCTGTATGAATACTGCGAAAGGAAGTAAGACGCGTTTTATTGGGAAACCGAATGTATAAAATGAAGAGGATGCGTAGATATTTTGCCTTACAATCTCTCTTTCTCTCTCTCTCTATATTTACTTACTAATTTATGGATTCATCTCAACAGGAATGACTTACCTGAAACAAAAAGATTAAATTAGGTTAGATTTACACAAGTAAAATTATCAATTTATTCCAGAACATTAAGTTTTAGTTTAAAACACTTTTTTAGTGGAAGGAATTGATATTTAAAACGTGTCAAATAATATTAAAACATATAACCATGCCTATCAACAAAAATATCTAGAAATAAATCATAACTACAATAAGTTTCAAAACATCGAGAAACTCAAAGAATTTCTTCGAAGCGAACGCTGTGTGTCTACTCAAACTAAACTCATCATTCAAGAGGAAACTGGGAGCAAACTATCGAATTTTTTTTGAAGATTTTAAACAAACAGCAGGTCTTTTGTAGTAGAAGAAGAATGTAAGAAGATTCTATTACAAGTAACACCGGCCGTGAAAGCCTACACACTTACATCAATTGTTTAAATCTACCAGAAGACTAGATTTTCTGCAAACCAAGAAAGCCAAACTTCTGGAGCGAACCGGTGCTGTAAATTGATAAAAAAATTATGAATAAAAGTTATCTCAACCAACACATACTTTAACTCTGTGCATAAAAATCTTGTACAGCGTGTCCCATGTCAAAGTTGTCAAAAAAAGTGTGGCCCATATATTTTCATTTTGATTGTAAAATCACTTGATTCTGAACAAAAAAAAATCAAGCAATTAAACTAAATACTTGAGGGGTTGTGTTGGACAGCAAAAACTGTCGTGGACCCTCCATATCAACTACGTACAGAAAAAGGCCATAAAGGAATCCCCAATTTGCCGAAGGCTGCTTGGTAAGTACTAGGGTCTCAAGCCTCAAATGATCCTATAAGACCCATGATCACCTATGCTGCTTTCGAATGCCAGCCAAAAATAACACAGAAGACTGTACAACAACAGCTTCAACAAATTCAAAGACTCGCTTGTCTAAATGTCACAGGAGTGATGCAGACCTGTCCCACTGCAGCACATTTACATCCAAAAACAGGCCCTATATCTCTGGACAGACTTAAGGGATTAAAACCTGGAGACATCAGAGGACACCTTAAAATCCTTGAAGATCCCAACATCAATTACCTAATTCACATTGCAAAGGATAAGATCCCTATGCAATACAACTTCGACCAACCCTACGAAATGGTTATCGAAAGCTATACTAACTGGGACTTCGATGAGCCTCAACTCAAAAGAGGAATCCTGGCATAGTATACAGATAGCTCTAGAATAGAAAGAGGAAGAGGATAGGAACCACTATCTCAAAGTGCCTATGGGACTCCACTCCAACATATTTCAAGTGGAAATTTCTGCTATTAACTTATACGCCGGAAAGAAGCTCGAGTTAGGAATAAGTAGTGCCTACACATACGAGTCCAGTCTACTGCATGAATGTACCATGTAACTCTTCAGTGGATCCCAAGCCATCAAGGGGAAAGGAACGAAAGGTAAATAAGCTTGCCAAAGAAGCAGCGAAAATGCCTTTCATTGGACCTTATCCCTGTTGTGGACTGTAAAAGAACCACCTAAAATAAGCAGTTAAGAATTAAGAGGTCAACAGAAAAGCCTTCCACTGGTAGAATACGCCAGGACAAAAGCAGGCGAAGGCACTGTTATAGGGATCGCCTAAGATAGCATAGTCGTTGGTATCTTTCAGCAAAGAGGACCTTGGACTGCTGGCAGAGTTTCTACAGGTCATGTGGCCCAGAAGTACCACCTACATAAACTCGGAGAGGCTGAAGATGAAATCCGCCGTCTATGTCAAGAAGATCTAGAGACGGTAGAACACATTTTGTATAAATGTAAGCCGTTTCTAACGCCTCCTAAGGTTCATCAAAAGCCTCCAACTAGTCTAACAACTAGAATATAATCCAACGTCACTATTACGTACGAATAACGTCATTTTCAGCCACCATCACCTCGTCGTCATGCAGATGTTATATAGTCAGAAATGTCAAATTGACGTTTAGCGAGGTCAAACGTCAAAAGTAATTTTTTTTTTTTTGAAGCTCATAATTTCGCGAAAAAAGGAATTTATAGTTATTGTTACTAAATCTCCACTGCATGCAAATAAGAAAGTAGTAGTAGTAGATCCCTTTTCCTCCTCTAGGAGTATGGATCATCCGAGGACGTTATTGACAATTGAAAGGAAAGTTAGGTCGTCAGCCTAAGTGTGTGTCCTATCCATCTCCATTTCCTACGGTTAATTGTCACTTCGATTGACTCTTATTGGCTAATATTCCACAGTTCTGCGTTTGGGATTATGTTGGGCAAGTAGATTCCCATAATTCTTCTTAAACATTTATTGATGAAAACCTGGAGTCTTTGCACGTCTCCCTTGTTTAAAACCCATGATTCACATCCATAAAGCAGTATACTTTTGACATTTGTATTAAGTAGTCTCAATTTAGTTCTTGTTGTCGTGTCTTTCGATACTCACAGTTTCCTCAGCATGTTGTACGCCGACTATGCTTTGTTTATTCTAGTTTGTATATCTTTGTGACTGCCGCCTTTCTCTTCCATGACGCTTCCTGTCAGTTTAGTTTTTGTTATTAATAGTCATGATTTTAGTTTTGTCTGGGTTGATTGTTAAACCAATACGACTTTTCTATCAGCATGTTTATTTTTTTCTACATGTGGTCTAATATCAGGGAAGTATTAGACATATGCCATCCGCAAATTCAAGGTCTTCTAGATATTGTCTGAATCTCCATGTGAGTCCATTTTTATTTTCCATGGTATTTTTCATTACCCAATCTATTGCTATTAGGAAGGGAGAGAGGAGGACAACACACAATCTTTTCTGATTGTCCACTAGTCTTGGTATAGCAATCTAATCATACGTACTATTTTCTGGGACACCTTGTATTCTTCTAGAATTTCCCAAAGCTTTTTTGGGTCGACAGTCTATAAACATGAGGTAAGCTTGTTTCTCCCATTCGTTATACTCGTCTATTAGTATCCGCAGGGTGCATATCTGGTCAACACATGACCGACCAGTTCTTATTGTGTGTTCTTATCTTGAATTTTCTCCTTTCTTCGATTTTGTTCCACGTCTTTTTTGACATCCACTCGCCCTCGCATTGAGATGTGCTGCGAGGTCTCTTCGTCTGTCGAACAGATTCTGCACAAAGCGTTTTTCCCAAGACCAGGGTTGCTCATATGCTTATTGAGTCTGTTATGTCCTATTAGTAGACCTACTATTAGCCTGACTGTTCTGCTACCTTGGTTCAAAAAGTCATCAGTGTATTGAGGCATAAATTTTTTGATGAGTTCCTTCCTCTGTGCGACCAACCTGAAATTGGCGATGAAAGAAAATCGTTTCGGTTATCTAAAAGACTTTGACCACCTTACTAAAGGCCATTGCAACCGATGAGGATAAAAAAGTGTTTCGAAAAATTTGTGCAATGTTTCCTGCGTTGTATTGATTCAGAAGGAGACTATTTTGAATAAACCAGTCTAATTTGATGTGGGAGATTAACAAATTATATACAGATAGATTAAATTTATCAATTAAGGAAAAGTTCAATTCTCCTCGAATAAGTATACATACCTGCGACAGAAATAGCTCAGAGCATCCGAGATGTATGAGGAAACTTTGCAATTATCTGCAGAAATCCAATATAAAAGCCGACGGGCGACCGACGAAAGCAAAAGAAAAATATATAATACCAACAGTAGAAAAGGAAAATGGAGAAAACTTAAACCAACATATCCGTTAACGCACTTAACGAAACAATACCACTTTAGTGGAGGAAGTAGAAAGCGAAATTAGAACACTTTTAATAACATTAAGTTGTTAGATCTATATAGGTATTATATTATAACTTAGAAAGGAGATGTTAACTTTTTCTTCTTGTTATTTCTTTCACTCAAAGAAGTATAGAAAAAAAAAGAGATACAAAATTTTTTTTATAAAAATATACACCTAAAATAATTTAAGTACAAATCAAAAACATTCGTCACACTTCCGTTTAGTTAACTCGGAATTGGTTTTCCTTTTTTCCTTTATACAATATTGTATACATATACGAATAAAGATACACATACATATACATATACCATAGATGCCTTCATCTTATAGGAGGCAGCAGAAATTGCTGAAACGTTTCTTTTAGATTGGCCGCTCAACTCAACCGCGATAAGTGGAAAGGAAGAAAAGGAAGAAAACAAGTAATCCTCATGTCGAAATATTCTTTTTATTGCGGTAGGCACGTAACTGTACCTATATGATTTCTTGGCGTTATTTCTGCCGCTTATGTTTCGCCTGCTGACAACACTTTTAATAACGAAGTGGAAATAAACCTCCGTTTATATTTATTTTTATGTCGATGTGTTCTGGTACCCCTTTTAAATTGTTGGAGTTGGATCAATAGAATTGTAATAAATCTATTAAATCGATACCGAAATTTAACCTACATAGCTCTTACTTTAATATGAGCCACATCATCATAGTTAATCTCCAATATATAACATTAATTTATAAGTTTAATTAATATATGTTGAGATATTATTTGAAACAAATTTGTTGGTCCACATTTCCATTTCCTTCTAAATAAATTTCAAATCTATTAAACCAACAATGGCGATTCAAAATGCAAAAACATCCACATGTTTACAATTCTCTCGAAATCTTAAAGAACATTAATATTAACGAAGAAGCCATGAGGAAACTTGATGAAAATGTGCAAGCTGTGAGGACAAAACATTGCCACCTATTTATCTAGAAACATTTTGGAGAAACTAAAGAAGCAATTACGATCTGGGGTTTAGAAATTCGTTTTGTATTAAAGTAGCAAAATAAAGATTTAGGAAAACCGCAACACACCAATCAACTCGAAACTGTTAGAAATGTCAGGATTTCTGCCTTAACCGTTAGGAGAAGATTAATCGAAGCCGGACTGGCTAATACAGATTAAGATTCGCTAGAAATCATGCACAGTGGATTGTCGATGACTGGAAGAAAGTCTTGTTAACAGATGAAACTCGAGTGAGTCTAAAATCTCCAGTTGGTCGTGATAGAATATGGCACAGATCTGGAGAAAGATTTTCTGATTGTGCTATCTCTGTAAAGGAGAATGTTCTAGGAGGAGGTGGGGAAATATGTTTTGAGGCACCCACAGAGCTGGTTCTTATTCGTCCTAGGTCTACGGATGCAGAATTCTATCTGGAAAACTTTATTCAAGATCACGTAATGCTGTTTGCACCATTTATAGGAGATACCTTCATTTTCATGCACGACAATCCAAGACCTCGCATTGCAAAGATTGTTTTGGATTACTTAAATGAAATCAACATGCAGATCTTAGAGTGGCCACCGCGCGGCGCTGACTGCCCCAATGAGTGCCCCAATGCACGAGTTAGAGCATGTTGTTCTCTTGGAAAACTTAATAGCAAAATTATACCGACGAATGCAAGCGGTTATAAGAGCTCGATGAGGTTTATCTTTGTTCATTAAATTACAATTTGATAAGACGAAAATAAGTTAGATAAACCTACAAAAAATGGCTGCCAAGTCCATAAGCGTTGGCCGGAAAAAAAAATTGGGAATCAAAAGGTACCACACCCCCTATTTTCTCTATTGGTTCCTTGATTTTTTATTCCCTACGAATTCAATCCAGTTAGGGGAATTTTCTGTCGAAAATCATGTTTGTATAAGTTAATAAAAACGGTTATTGACAATTGAATATCACAAACGTATTTTAGAGAATTAATGGACAATTGACGGTCATTAGATAAGCGAAAGTGGGGTCACAGAGGACCACTTAAGACAAAAAGTGTTGTTATTTGGATATGGTTTATGATTGGAATCTGCATTCGTTAGATGTGGGAACTACACTCGTATATTATCGTCTGATGTAAACATTTTTAACAAATAGGAACTAGTACCGGTTGTATTTTTAAAGAAATAGGTTTATACTGTCAGTCCCCTGTGCCCCATATCTCGGGGCACATGGGATCATCAGTTTAATTATATACAACCCGAACTGGACTAGTGTACGATAAGGAAGGTAATTCTGAGGATTTTGCTGCCCATTTTGGACGACTCCAAAGGTTCCAAAGATTCCGAGAAGTCCTCGAGAGGCTTCCATTCTTACTCTTAATCACTTTCCCCTAATTTTGGAAAAAGCCGATATTGTCACCATCCTCAAGAAGGTAAAAAATTATGAATTCTTTCATAATTATAGGGCGTATAAGCCTAAGCTCTGCACTGATAAAAACTATGGAAGTTTCTTGGAAAGAAACGCTGCAAGATGACTAGTTTGAGATCAAGGAAGATCTCTCTACAGATTAATTCAAGTCTTCGAGAAGCTTCCATTCTTACTCTTAATCACTTTCCTTTAATTTTGGATAAAGCCGGTATTGTCACCATCCTAAAGAAGATAAAAAATTATGAATTCTTTCATAATTATAGGGCGTATAAGCCTAAGCTCTGCACTGATAAAAACTATGGAAATTTCTTAGAAAGAAACGCTGCAAGATGACTAGTTTAAGATCAAGGAAGATCTCTCTACAGATTAATTCAAGTCTTCGAGAAGCTTCCATTCTTACTCTTAATCACTTTCTCTCAATTTTGGATAAAGCCGGTATTGTCACCATCCTAAAGAAGATAAAAAATTATGAATTCTTTCATAATTATAGGGCGTATAAGCCTAAGCTCTGCACTGATAAAAACTATGGAAATTTCTTAGAAAGAAACGCTGCAAGATGACTAGTTTGAGATCAAGGAAGATCTCTCTACAGATTAATTCAAGTCTTCGAGAAGCTTCCATTCTTACTCTTAATCACTTTCTCTCAATTTTGGATAAAGCTGGTATTGTCACCATCCTAAAGAAGATAAAAAATTATGAATTCTTTCATAATTATAGGGCGTATAAGCCTAAGCTCTGCACTGATAAAAACTATGGAAATTTCTTAGAAAGAAACGCTGCAAGATGACTAGTTTGAGATCAAGGAAGTCGTCTTTTCGGCGTGGCTTTTGATACTATTAGACCAAAGATCCTGGTGTATAAAATGTTGAAATTCAGCATCTCACTGGTGATCTACTATATCTTCTTGGGCACCTGCTAAATCTTCTCCATAGTGATCTATTGAATCTTTCTAGAGATCTGCTAATCATTCTTATCAGTCTACTATTTCTCATTGGAGATCTGCTCATTCTTTTCGATAATCTGTAGGACCTTGGAGATCTGCTTCTTCGTCTTGGCGGAGATCACTGTGTTTATCTTCAAATCTCTGAAGTGGTCTATCATTACACTTTTTTGAAGACTTTCCCTACAATTCAGTCTTTCGTCCAGATCATCCTAACCATTACGTTTTATATAATTTTCTGATAGTTTGTCTTGTTTTTGTTTAGAATCGTTTATAAGTTCTTTGGAACCCATTGCAGTGTCAGTTTTATTCTACACTACAGTATCAAAATCTTGACCATCAGTGTTATTTCCTTCTTGATCTATTCTTAATTGTCCTATCTTATCTTACATTTTATGCGGATGTCAAAAAACTTGATTAAATGAATACCATACCGTGGTACAAATATGACATCGATTCAGTTGCTAGATGCTAAATTAATACATAACCTTAAAATTGAATTAAATAAAATCACTAAATTTTACAAGAAATAAAAACCAGCATATTGCACCATCAACAAAATGGAACGTAACGACAGACTCGGAGAACTCCGAAGATACAAACAGGATAAAATTAACGAGGTCCTCGTCTCTCAACGCCGAAACTACCTTATCGTGTATCATCTAGTTTCCCGGCACCTGGAACAAGATCTGAAAATAAAGCTGAACCGTATAATTAAAAAAAAAACTCGTAAGAGGATCCTTCAATCAAGTACTCCTTCACAACCTATCGAGTATAACCGAGAAAATTTGTAAAATGTGTTTATAAAATTGATTACAAATTCTAATTAAATAAACATTCCACACCCTAGACACCAATAAAAAAAGGACGCAGCAATACAATGACTATTTAATTTTGCAGATAAAATTTTAATTCTCCTTCCCTCCACAATAACTAACTGCGGGCAAACTTGAGCTAGCTTGAAACTCCCTAACCGGCTCGCATCTCCCTCTATATACATTGTTTGCGAAGTTTAATCCTTTAAGTCCTTGTTAGTTGCTGCACTAACATCCCGTTATTACGTCATATTAAAAAGAATAGGTTACCGAACAAATGAAAGAGGCAAAGTGTAGGGGTACTGTAACGAGTTAAGAGGTGGAAGGGTTCGTCGTAAAGTCCCTACCGTGAAATATAATTGCTAGGCGTTTTAAACTTTTAAACGTCTTCCTTTCCGGTATTCTCCGCACCATAAAACTGACAACGAGTCTGCACGGTAAATTGCGTTTATTTACCCCTAACACAAAACAATGCTAAATCTTTTAAACACATATTATAAGATTTTTCTATTTTAAAATCGTATAAATCTGACCTACTAAGTCCTAGGTCAAACTGAATTAGGTAATCGCTAAGCTATCGAGAGTTGGACCTCTTTTATAATTGGATCTGAACGCGTAGGTGGTTAAGCCGCTGTTTTTGCAGCAATCTTCCCCCTTTTGCGGCCGTTCCTGGCCCTCATCGGAAACGATTGGGTTCTCTCTGTTTGCCGTAGCAAATAAGCCGTTGTAACTCTGGCGATAGCGGAATCGAAGTCGAAATTTACCGAAGCGAACTGAAAACCTTCAATACGAGGATATCGGATCCCCTTTCGCGTTAATGGTGAGTTTGCACGAAGTACACTGAAGTGTGTTGCTGAAGTAAACAAATTTTTTATCGAAAAAACTTTACCGGTATCTACAACAGTATCGTTTAATATTGTTCATCTTAATCGGCGTAAATCATTTTAGACTGAGGTTCGTTAGTGGTCGTTATATTTTCGTTAAATAAATTAGGAATTTGTCAGGTGAGGTGAATATATCATACACTTGAATAATTCTTCAAAATACGTCAACAAAATAATTTGGAGGAAGGAAGCCAGAACCACATAATCTAGCCACAAAAAATATCTTAGCATCAGTCGGTATCGTTTACCAGTCACTGGAACTCCATCTTCTGCCTCGTTTTGGAAGCAAAATGATCCGATGATGCCAATGCCATGCAACTAGAAAAGAATTGTCATTGGATGCGTGAGACACGTACTCTCTATATCTTCAAGAGTGAAACGATTGATTAGGAACCATATAATTGGACCAATTTTGATAGTTGGAACGTGGCATCTACGTAGTTCTAGGGGCTCTTTGTAGGTTTGGTCGAAGGTGTATTGCATAGGAATCTTGTCCTTTGCAATGTAAACTAGGTAGTTGATGTTGGAATCATCAAGGATTTTAAGATGTCCTCTAAAGTCCCCAGGTTTTAATTCCTTTAGTCTGTCCAGAGACAGGGCACTTCATATAGCCTGCTTTTGGATGTAAATGTGCAGCGGCCTGATTCCCAGCAGTACTTCAAGCGCTGCAGTGGGACAAGTCCGCATCACTCCTGTGACATTTAGACAAGTGAGTCTTTGGATTTGTTGAAGCTGTTGTTGTACAGTCTTCTGTGTTATTTTTGGCCACCATACCAAAGCGGCATAGGTGATCATGGGTCTTATAATTACCGTAGATGACCATAGGATCATTTGAGGCTTTTGACCCCAGGACTTACCGAGTAGCCTTCGGCAAATTAGCGATACCTTTATGGCTTTTTTTCCGTAAGTAGTTGATATGAGGGTTCCACGTCAATTTGCTGTCCAACATAACCCCCGAGTATTTAGCTTCATTGCTGAAGCTAATACTTTTTCCTTCTATGGAGGCCGGCTTAAGATAAACTTTTATTCTCCTTGTAAAAGGGACGATAGTTCTCTTTTGGCGATTTATACGCAGGTTATGATTTTTGCACCAACTATGCGTGTAGTCGAGAGCTCTTTGCATAACCTGTGTTATGATTTGATCATACTTACCACGGATCATGATTACCAGGTCGTCAGCGTACCCTTGCACCTCATGTCCGTCTCTGGTAAGGTTACTAATAAAATCATCAACAACAAGACACCAGAGCAGCGGTGACAAGACCCCTCCTTGGGGGCAGCCTTTGCTGGCACTGACTGTAACGGTTTCTGTTTTAATCTTTAGCTTTAATCCATTCAGTAGTCGACGGGTGAAACCCTTTGGCAGAAGTCGCCCTTTCTCTGCTCTCGAAGGAGGTGTTGTCAAAAGCACCCTCTACATCAAGAAAAGCGCAAAGAGCTATTTCTTTTGCCATTAGTGACTCCTCCACTTTGCTTGTGATGTGGTGGAGGGCCAATACCGTTGATTTTGCCTTCTGGTAGGCATGTTGGTTAGGGTGAAGCGGGTATGTTACCAGTACTTCATTCCTAAGATATTGATCTAACACCTTCTCCATTCCCTTGAGAATGAATGATAAGAGACTAATGGGTCTATACGCTTAAGGCTCAGCCGGTGATCCTCTCCCCCCTTTAGGTAAACACACCACATTTACGTCTCTCCACCGTGTAGGTATGTAGCCGAAGCTGTAGCTTGCTTTATATAAGCTCACTAGTATTGGAAAAAGGACGTCTATGCATTGCACGCACAGTCGCAGCTAAGTAGTACACAAAACAATGCTTACCTGAAGTCATCAGATCGATGAAGAACCTACGACCAAAGTCAAAAATGGACGTTTGGTTTCTCCACCGTAACGCTCCAACTCACCGCGTCAAAATTTGGAACAAATACCATTACAAGACTAAAACTTCCTCAACACCCTCTTTACAATCCAGACTTTGCTCCCTGCAAGTTTGGCTGTTCCTAAATGTGACAATGAAGCTGAAAGAGAAGCGGTTTTTCACTGATGAGGAATTTCTAAGGGTTTTGGGACGACTAATGGGCCGTACTTCCTAATGAAGCTTGGCAGAGCTGGATTGAGGATTGGTTTCGGAGGACGAAGAGGTGTATCGAATGTGGCGGAAATTACTTAGAAAAAATTAAATAGGACATGTGTGGTTGTTGCTCAGTTGCCATACAGACGTGCTTTTAAAGATTTTGTCATGTTAGAAAAGAATTAAATGGCACTGTACGGGTTCATTTAAAGCAGAAACGATCATTAATATGCAGTAATCAACCACGTAAAGAGGCCAAATCCACAAGTAAACCAAGAAGATGCAAATGTGTAATGTAGCCTTCTAGCAAGTCTTGACCTGTTTACAGCGAATACAATAATATTGGAAACCCACTCTAATGAAACAATACTAGGAGATACACGTTAATAACTATATAAAACTTGTTCCAAACTGTATGCACTTCCATCTTCAATTAGCTAATGTATAAACAAACTAGGTCGCAACTGGGACTCAGAATATTAACACCCGTATACTTACTATTAGAGCTAAAACATCGCAACACCGTAACGAAATTCCTTCACGAGCAACAGGAGTATCCCAACAGTACTCCAGCGCGATGTTACCAAGGTAAAAACGATGTAATATATCGGATACATCGCTGGTATATGCTGTATGCGAAACATGAGAACGTATGGGTGTCTATGGTCGTGTATTTAATAATTTATCTTCCTGAAGGGATGTTTTGTTGCGCGAACAACGGAACAACAATGCAAGAACACGTTTCGGTAACGCTCGCCAGATTCGAGGGAGTAATTGAAATATACATTATAGATGCGTTGTGGGTGTTTTTAAAATCTTTTATTTTCGTTCGTTGACTGTGTACAAGTGCGGAGTACCAAGGGTTACACATAGTTCGTAGTGAAATGGATTACGAACTAACCAAATTACCGTTTCCCATCGCGATTTGCCCGGGAAGTTTTATCTAGAGTTGAGAAATTAGGAGGAACGTGCTTGGTTATGATTCTATCGCGATGAAATAAATTTTCTGTAGTAGCTACAATTGTAGTTTAACTTCGTGTTTTTACGCTTTATTAAAATTAACTTTAACCACTGATTCACCTCTATCATCATTGTCTCATCATGCCGAAAGTGAATCCCACGAAAGTGTTCTTTAAGTTTGGGAAATACATGGTAGTCACTAGGGAGCAAATCTGGATAGGATGGAGGAGGCAGGAGGAATTGTCACACCCTGATGAAACAGTACACCACGTCTGAGTTTTCCTCTCCTTTTTTCTTTGATAGAATCAGACAGTTTTGAAATTAAGGCAGCATAATATTGCCCAGTTTATAGTCTATAATCACGTGGTAAAAAGGATCATTCCTTCGGTATTCCAAAAAACTGTGGTTAAGATCTTCCCCTTTAGAGGGGGTGGTGAACTCTTGTGCCTACATTTCGTACTCTGTGCTTTTGATTGAAGATCATAATGGTGAAACCAGGTTTTATCCACACTAACGAATCTTGGTAGGAAGCCTTCAGGATCCCACTTAATGGTGGCCAAATTTGTTTCTGAAATATCCTGCCGACCTGGCGTTAACATTTTCGGTACCTACCCATCGTGCAACCACCGTTTTGGAACCTAGTTCTTTATATAGAATGGCAATCACAAGTCTGAGTTATGAATTTCAGAACTGTAGCATGGACCAGATCAATGTTATCTTTACAAACAACAATTTTTCGGCCGTCCAGCACATTGTTGACCTTGTTCGTAGGTCTCTCTTCTAAGTTTAAAATCCTTTAAGTTCCCAATTCTTCACCATCTGATATGAAGGTGCAGATTCACTCAAAATTTGTACCATATCCATATGAATGTCTTGTAGAAATTTTTGATAACCGTTCTGTTCTTTGTGACAACGTTTAAAAAAAACGTGAAATTACTGCGACTAATAATAACAGTAGTTTCCTACATGATGTTTCAGATATATTTTAATCCTTCTTCAAACCTATATACATATAAACATATATAATAAATCTATTTTTTAAACCATTTGATAAACAATTTTATAAACAAAAACAGAATGTTAGATTTTATGAAGAAAAGTTCAAATAAACCTCTTAAATTTTGGGCTGCAGGGTATTCAAGTTTTTAGAAAAAAATCGTTTTTTTATCATAACTTTAATATCTTCCTAGACATTTTTTATAATTTAGATTAGCTGTTGAAAGTGGCCACCACCTGCAAGTATGCATGCTTCAGCTCTTTTCCTCGTTGGGTCTCGTACCCTTTGAAAAATTCCTGGAGTATTCCTGATAGTGTCACAACAAAGTATTATGCGATTTCTCAACTCCTCTTCCCCACAGGAAAAAATCTAGACTGTTTAGATCTGAGGATCTAGGTGGCCACGACTGTGTTCCTCCCCGCCCTATCCAGCGATTTCTATAAAATTGATTTAAAAATTCCCGCGCCTGGAGACTGAAATGTGCAGGTGCACCATCGTGCATAAACCACATACGATGACGGATTAAAATAGGAACCTCGTCTAGCAAATTTGGTAAACTCTGTTCAAGAAACTGACGATAAGCGTTTCCGTCCAATCTGCCTGGTAGAAAATAAGGCCCAGTTAAATAATCATCAATAATTCCAGCCCAAACATTTACCGAAAATTGGTTTTGGTGGCGGGATTCTGTGATGGCATGTGGGTTTTCTTCAGCCCGAAAGTGATTGTTATGAAAATTTCTTATTGCGTTCCTGGAAAAATTAGCTTCGTCCGTGAATAAAATTTTGGCGTCAAATTCAGGATTTTCGGTAACCATTTGAAGAAACCATTGGCAGAAATTTATACGTAATGGAAAATCCCGGGGAAGTAGGGTCTGGACCCCTTGAATAGGATAGGGATATAACAAAAAATCATGAAGAATTCTCCAGACTGGGATATGAGTAATATTTAAAATATTTCCAATTTGTCTGGTGCCTACTCATCTCAGGGTTTTGTTCCACTAAATTTAAAACAGCTTCTTCGGTTTCCGATGTTCGTGCGGTATGGTGTGCCCCTTTTAGGTAGTTTTTCGGTTGAAAATATCCCGTTTCACATAACTTTCTGTGGGCTCCTGATATCGTTCGGGCATCCGGAACTATTCTATTTGGATACCGCTCCTGGTATAATCGTCTGGCTTCATATGCAATGCCGCCAGCAAGCCCGTACAAGTAGTGCATATCAGCGAACTCAGCATTTGTGAAATTTACCATGATACTTATATGTTTTAAAGGTATTACGATTTTAAAATTTAATTTAAGTGCAATTTTCGTGTACTTAAATAACTATCTGTCAAAACTGTTTGGCATTATCTAATTATTTCGTCATTGCAATTCTTTCCTTGACAACAAAGTTCATAGCCTCCTTTTCCAAAATGATGATAGGTACATAGTAATAATTATGCCCATTTAATGATCTTTATTTTTTGATCGGAAACCGTTCGTCCGACGAAAAAAAAACAGGAAATCAAATTTACCTTAAAATAAATGAAGATTTTAAAAATAATTTTTATTTTACGAAAAAGCAGTGGCGTACATAATATTTCTCTAAAAATATCTAGTCCACATCCTGTGCGGACGCCACTGAATAAAAAATTTAAAAAATTTCTATATCAAAAAATAGCTGTTGTTGCTTAGAAGGCATACGCCAAATTTTATTAAAATATCTAGAAAGATATTAAAGTTATGATAAAAAAACGATTTTTTCTCAAAACTTGAATACCCTGTACCTCAAAATTTAAGAGGTTTAGGACATAGGTTTATTTGAACTTTTCTTCTTAAAATCGCGTAAGGATTGACACCCTTAAGGATCAGCATCTTATTCTGAAACACCCTGTATATATAATATAATAAAATCACTAACAGGATTGATATCTGTAACTCTTTCCGTAGTTATTTTTCTGTAGTAGCACAGTCTGCGGTGTTGGAAGCATATTCACTTAATCAAAATTCATTTTAGTGCGAAATAGCATATCCGTAGATCTTGGTGTACCACAAGGATCAATCCTAGGACCTCTTTTATTTTCGATTTTAATCAACGACCAGATTTTCTGTCCACAGGACATATAGTGCTTTTCGCTGATGACACTTCTGTTCTTGTATCAGCAGACACAGCTGAAGAACTCGACAGAAAGATTGGTGATACAATTAAACAAATGACAATGTGGTGCGCCAACAATAGATAAATAAAAATAAAACCGAAAAAATCTACTTTTATAAACTTAGATTTATTCGTACTAAATTGCATAACTATGAGTTTGTGGCGCATTACATGAAAGAGCATTCATCTGTGAACGCAGGAAAATCGAAACACTATTACAATTCCAACTCAAGCAAGATACACAAGAGAATTAGCGAAGGAGATGGGAAAACGAGATGAGAAAAGGGGAAGAAATATTAACGAATGGGTAAGCTGCAAACATTTCAAATTGGAACGTGTACTGACACAGACTTGTTTGCTAAACGAATTAATGATTAAACGAAACTGAACCTTAAATATTAACACAATTTTTCGTAACAAACAAGATCGCAATATAACAGAATTGACCTCCTTTCTTCCTATATTCCTATTGATTATTATAAATATATTATAGAACGTTATTAAAACATGAAATTGCATCTTTCTAAACGAATTTTAAACGTAGTATAAACGAAGAAACATAATAGTGCTTCCACAACGTCATTAACTTTTAAAAGCAACAGCGTCGGCTTTTGTAGTAGCTCTCTCTGGTGTTCCACGCTGAATTCTATTCTATATACCATCATCAACGGGTTGGATGTAGTATGTATGTACTATGTGTGTCAGTGACGCGTTGATATAAGGCCAATACGGGGGAATGTTGGTGATGCAATTACTGCATTGTATATGGAATATGCTGAAGTACGATCCTACCTACTACCATACAAAATACACGGTGTATAGGAACACCGGGGTAATTAACTTAAATGTAAACAAAATGCTTTCTAATTAATTACGTGTACACGATGGTATATACTATCTAGGTTAAATTAGGTAGGTATTGGTTTTAATCGTTGTATTTGAATTGATTATACGAGAAGAGTGAGTTATGTATATGCATATTTTTGTGTTATATAGTATACAGGGTGAGCAAATTTCGATGTTAGGATATGCAGAAAAATTAAAGGTGGCATGTCATGGTTAATTTTCAACACAAGTCACAACCGAATTATTATCTATTATTATTAGGTGGGGTTAACCAAATAGAATATTACCCAGGTAGCACAGTCCGTTGGCTAAGTGTCGGCGATAGCTCGGGCCAACGTAACATAGTTGGCGCAAAGTCACAGTCTACAAACGATAAATATCCAACATTAGTTAAATATCGGCAAAATACGTTGGTTCAACTTATCATTGCAACGTTCCATGTTCGTTGGCTTTTGATCGTTTTGTTGGCTGAATGTCGCATAAAAGTTTTCAGACGACAATCGAAGCGAGGGCGGAGTCAAAGCTGATCCCGTGGCTTAATGGTTAGAGTTCTTACGTAACATTCACGAGGTGCCCCGTTCAAATCTTACCATGTGACGTTTTTTTCCTTTTTAAAAGGCACTATTTGTTTTATATTCATTTTTTATCTCAAAAATCATGAACTTACAAAATATTATTATTGGTCATATTACCCATACATTGTGAGCTATATGAGTTCAAATGTAACAATGTAATGCGCATGCGCATCGATCCGCAATCGACATTTTGATCGAAATACAGTGAGTGTAGGTGCACCGCCATATGCAAGCTTGTGTTGTTGATTCGATTTTATTCGTTTTATTGTGGTTTTATTAGCCCAGCTGTTAGTCATGAGAGAGAGTTATATAGTTAAGAGTTACCGTCTACATTGTACAATATTTAAAATAGCCCCTATTGTGAAAGATGTTATAAGAACAATGGACGGGTAAGTACTTTACATAGACATAGGTAATATAATATGTACTGATAATGTATTTTTCATATATGCCGTGATTGAAAGTTGTGAGCTACCACAACCTGGTGACTAAGAAAGCATTGGATATACCAGTAACCTGAAAGATATGTCAGATTCCGATAACGGAACACTTATTTGTATCTTGTATACTAATGCCAGCCATCCTTACTGCTGTAAGTATGTTGATAATTGCCATGGTTTCTTTCTTACAAAATATATTTACAGATGCTTCATCTTCTATTTCCGATGTTAGGCCAGAGTTGCGTATGATATCCTAATTACACATAATCATTTGTGACAACTGATCGTAAGCTATAATTGCCTTTTTTAATTTTTCACAAACTTATACTAGAGCTTTAATAATAAATTCTTCTATAGTTACGCATGAAGTTTAAAAGTTTTTTTACAGTATATACGTAATGTCTGTTTTTTATTTATGCATTGGTATTTACAGGTATACTCGTGTTAGCTGAGTTGAATAAGTTGAACCGTGCTGGTTGTATTGAAGACTATTTAAAGATAATATTGAGAGACTTGAAAGCTATAAAATTCCAGTTAAAAATTATCGAAGCAAGCCTTTGATAAAACAAACATCTTCCAAGCGATTATAGGTAAGATTTAATTTTTGTACGTTATTTTCTATTTAATTAAAATTTTATATTAAACATAATATTTAGATGCTGTCTCAAAATTTGTCTGCGATATTTAAATGAAAAGGGCTAGTTATGAGGCGAAAGTTAAAGAATAACCGTAGCCAAAATTCTTAAATAAAAAATCTGAAAATTTCCAAAAAGTGGTACGTAATCACACTGTAAATAGCCATATATATACATAGCAAACCCCACAACTTCATTTCAAGATCTGTAATGGAATGAAATATACAAAGTGTCCAAAGTAAAATGTTCACAAGCTATGAAGTTGATTACTTAACAAGTTAGTAATACTTTTACTCTGAATGATAGAAAAACAGAAAAAAAGCGTTCACATTGTCTTTTTTAATGGAATACTGTATATTTTTAAAGAAACCAATAGTTTGAACAAAATATTTATTACTTACTACTGTGAAATTAAAAATAAGCAAGTAAAAAGTGATAATTGTGCAAATGTGCAAGTGGGCAATGATCAAATATTGTAGAATAAATAATCACATACAGGTTTTCCTAGTTATGTACTTGCCAAATGAATCATTCTTTGTGATTATTGATTCATCCTTAATAATTATTGCTGTGCGAGTGCCATTTATTTACTCTTCTTGTAAAATGTAATATGCTGCAAGTATATCTGATTTGTAGAAAAAATTAGATATACTTCACCATTGTTAATTTAACCAACTTCATAGCTTTAATAATAAGTTTGCAATGGTAAACACGTTACCATAACTTTGGACATGGTGTATACTTCTAATACTTTACGTAAACTAAAGATAGATACATACATATGTTAATATTTTTTTATTTGTTCACAGTTCGAGATGAAGGTAAAGCTGAGCGTAATTTGGAAAAGGCTATTGTTGATCGTACATCTTTGACTACTGCTGCTGATAAAAATTAGGAATCAGCTGAGCTGTGAACATCTCCGCGATTAGGTCAGTGTTTTATAATGTTTTAATATTTTTAGTTCAATAAGATATTTCAGTTATTATATACCATAACATGTAAAGAGATAATCAATTTTGTTCTGTAATAAGATATATCACATCTTATTTTTTTATTTATCTTGAATTTTAGTTTCACTAATAAATAAAATATCGTAATTACTTTCTTTATTTATTGTATGTGCAGATCATGTATGGTGTTATATGGATATATGATTCGATGTTAACTATTGTTAACAACATAAACATAAAAAAACATAAAATTTGTAGTAAGTTTTCCTTATATATTGTTACATGAAATAAAACATCTACGATATATGTCCTAATTACAGGCAGATCATATCGAGATATACTATGTTACATAATTATGAGCATGTTTGTCTTGAACGCTGAGTATTTCATCATAAGCGTTGATTTTATAACAGTTTTCAAATTATGACTTGTATATGTTCTTAACTATTATCAACATCTTGCATACATAGATATGTAAAATTCAAACAGAAGTTTTCTATTAAATTATCTATGATCTAATTATTGTAATTTGGTAGTTTATATCTTAAATCACGTTTATTTCATATGAAAATATATTATATACAGATAATTAACTCGAATTTTGAGTTGGTATAATATCGCTGTAATTTATTCAGCAAACTAATTAACATCGGATCAGTGTACCTATGTACCATCATATATGTTTTGCATCTTGTATGTTTTATCGTATAGATATCACATACAAGATTAATACCCAATATCACTACCCGTAGTTACTCCTATGTATCCTTTCGATAAGACGCCAACGTCAGGTACCGACGTTTCACCAACAGAATGGGTAGGTATTGAAAGTTTATCCTACGCCAATGTCGCCTAAAGATATAAAACCAACGTTGTAAAATGTTCACACTTTCACATACTGCCAACATTGTTGCCCAACGCGTGCCCAATGTAACTCGGACAATCAGCCAACGTTACACCAACGTTGTGTGCTACCTGGGTAAACTGTCCAGCTGTACATGATTTCTTTTGTACAACTCCATGCAGCAGCAGTGACCACCAACACACTACAATATTTTAATTTAATATATGAATTGACACTATATTCGATCTTTGAAGTTGATTAACTGATCTTTACTTTCAACCAACCTGGTTTCAGAGCCTTAGGGGGCAATAGAGCAAAATGTAGTGGGTGCAAAATCGAACAAACGGTACCACTGTCCATAAATGCAGACAAGATCTCAACAGACGAGAATTTTTCTGTTAATTTGTGGATGCTTCTAAAACGCCGAATTTTGGGAATTGGAATTTGAAAAACCTCGCCGTCTACCTTCCAAGCCGAAATAATTGCCATCCAGGCCTATGCAGAAGGCATTTTAAACTGCCCACAGATTTGATTCCGCGACTATACTTGACTGCCATAGGAAGCCCAAAAAAACTGAGGAAACATTACAGCACTATGCTGAGATGGGTGCCAAACGACTCTGGAATCAGAGTCAATGAAATAGCTTACAAGTTAGTTATGACAGCATCAAATGCACCGGGAAACACAATTCTACCATTATTTGTGTTCTTAAGAAAATATCTTAAGTAAGACATGATGGCATTAACCCTGAACTCTCTGCTCCCAGACAGATTGGGGCTGGTGTTCCTCAGGGCTCTCTACAAGAACCAGAACTTTTCATTTTTTATACAAGCGACATTACACACTCTCCAAACACCAGACTGATCATCTATGCAGATGATACTGCCATCTATGTTGCTTCTGATAATGACCTGGATCTGCAAGCAGCTCCAGCGCTCGATCGATAATATCTGTGAATGGACACGCATGTTGAGGCTCAGCAACAATCCCTCCAAGTCCGCGGCTATTTCGTTTTTTGAGAGAAAGCAATCCACCCTCCCTCACTATCATCGTTATTGAGGGTGAAAGTCTTGAGTGGAAGCTGAATGTCAAATACCTGGCCCTGATGATGTTAAACAACAAACTGGTATTCAGGCAACATTTCACCTCGTTTACCGCGAAGCTCCTGCATACAAGAGGGGGTGGAGCCAAAATAAAGTCATGAAACTTTGAATCGAAAAAGCAACTGCAGCCAAGAGGGAGTGGAACCAAAATAAAGTCATGAAAGTTTGAATCTAAACACCAACTACAGCCAAAAGGGGGTGGAACCAAAATGAAGTCTTGAAAGTTTGAATCGAAAAAGCAACTGCAGACGGGAGGGGGTGGAACCAAACTAAAGTCGTGAAACTTTGAATCAAAAAAGGAACTGCATCCAAGAGAGGGTGGAACCAACATAAAGTCATGAAACTTCGAATCAAAACAGAAACTGCGGCCAAGAGGGGGTGGAAACGAATTAAAGTTATCAAAGTTTGAATCTAAACACCAACTACAGCCAACAGGGGGTGGAACCAAAATGTAGTCTTGAAAGTTTGAATCGAAAAAGCAACTGCAGCCAGGAGGGGGTGGAACCAAAATAAAATCATGAAACTTTGAATCAAAAAAGGAACTGCATCCAAGAGGGGGTGGAATCAAAATAAAGTGATGAAACTTCGAATCAAAACTGAAACAGCAGCCAAGAGGAGGTGGAAACGAAATAAAGTCATCAAAGTTTGAATCTAAACACCAACTACAGCCAACAGGGGGTGGAACCAAAATAAAGTCTTGAAAGTTTGAATCGAAAAAGCAACTGCAGCCAGGAGGGGGTGGAACCAAAATAAAATCATGAAAGTTCATCAACTGCAGCCAAGAAGTGTAAATGTTTTAAATAAATGATTAACAAGAACAAAGATTTTGGAAAAATTTATAGCGTTACTCGATGCTTCATACATTTATCGATTACGGTTGTTGATGACATTTCCATTTTATATATCAGTCGAACTTAACAATAGATTGTTATAAATATTTTATGAGTTTTGCAATCACATGATTTGTTGATCAAATTTCAAAGAGTTTTTAAAAATCAGACCTAAACAAAAAATTACTCAAATCAAAATAATTGTATACAGTTTTGCCAAAAAATAACAACAAAATCGCCTAAAATTGGATAAAGAAGAGAATCAGAATCGATCAGCCGTACTCACTCAATAAAATCACAACCAATGAATTTTTTGACAACAAAAAGAGTTCTGGACAACATTTCTATCTAACTTCCTAAAATATGGAGTATCGATGAAAATGGATGTTGCCCAGGGTATACAGAGTATAAGTGGTTTGAGTGCCATGATTATAATGTAGTGTAGACAGAATGAAAGTAGTGTAGTAGTAGTGAGTTAAGACCTCCTTAAATCTAACTGTACTTTTAACTGTAGACACTGTTATTACAGTAATGTTTTAAACTAAGGAGGTCTTAACTCACTACAATAAGAAGGTTTGTCACTGCAAACGTTCGAATGTGAAAACACGAATAAGTTTGTGTACTACTGATGATGTTTGCTTGGCAAACATTATCAGCATTAACAGAAACGAGTTTCTCTTTCTATTTAATTGTTTAAAATTCAGCGCGATTTAAAAGTTAGAACTTTGCTTTTATTTTTCTGGAGAACTATTTATTTTAGTGCCTACCTCATACTAAACTTTTTTAATCCTATTTACTTAGGTACTGTGCATGAAAGACCATCAATTCTATTGCACTGAAACATTAAAAAGATTAGATTCTGACACGACTTTGACATTTTTGTCTTGGCATCTATAAAATTCGAGGAATATTACTTTTTTAAACGGTAACATTATTTTTAAACTGGGACATATTTATCCCACAGCGTGTAAATCGATTCCTTCCAATGTTATCGTGTCTCCATTCGAATACGAACATCCTAGTCTACAGTATTAAAATTCAATTGCAATCTATTCTCGAATGTGGCTCCCTCTCTCTACTAACCTAATAAAAGATAATGTGCACAATTTATAGCACACTTTCGACCGTCTAATGGTAGCTAGCAGAAGTGTGTGCGGTTTTAGATAATTTCATATAATTTTATCGAGGTTATTTTCAGGGTTGGCGCTTACTAATGTCCAACTAAGGTCCTGTGCTATCGAGAATATAAACTGTTCCCCTGTTGGTGCCGCACTTTGAGCGGTAGTTAGTTTGCGTTAGGTAAATTTAAGAGCCCTAGCGTATTCACATATTAATCTATTAAATTAATATTAAATTATGTCAATCTATGAAGAGGGTATATCAACAATATATTGCGCGAATTGATTTAATTAGTTAGATTAATAAAAGTCAACCTTTCGCGTCTACAGACAAGTTCCCCTCGCTTATAATTAAATCGCACGACGAATTGGAACGGCTGTTACATACATAGGAGAAATATTGAATTGAAATTTCGGATTTTATATGGAAAAACCAGGCGAGTATATCAACATTTTCAAATCAAATTGACACTAAATCCTAGCCTTTTCACCCGACTAAACTTATCGGTGATCTTCTACGACGTTTTCCCAACTTTTTTTCCGTTTTAAATTGATTGCTCTCGCATTCCCCCCTCCCCCTTTCTATTTCCTCGCTTGAACATCCCCAAAATAGGTATTTCTTTAGCTGACAAAAAAAATCCAACAAATAATCTAAATAATTTTACACATTTTAGCCGCTCTTTCAAAAAAAAAAAAGAGAAAAAGATTAGTGCTAAAACGAGGAAAGGGAGAGAGGGGATTTTAAAAAGGACCAATTCTACATCAGCATATTAAGCGGCGATAAGACAAAAGAAAATGAGGATTTTAAATAAGAGACAAGTGATAGGGTGGATATCCATGGGATGAGGGTTTACATCTGAGTGGACTCTCTTTTATTTCAAGAAAAGGTCCTTCTTCCCATTCTGAATTAATCTTAAATCCACCCAAATCTTTCCAGTGATAGGCTACGACCGAGTTGTTCGTAAGTCATTCTGAATCGGTAATCGAAAAAAAAAAAAGATGAGGAAAAAAAGGATGAATTTTGTAGGGAGATTGTATTGAATTATGTTCTAACCTATTTCTCTCATCGTTTCGTTCCCCCTTAAGCTTGTAAGGGAGTGCTTTACTCTCAATGAATTTTAATTATTATTATTTCGTTCCAAATTAGATACGTTTGTAAAGGAAATCTACTTATTCTCAACATTATTATTTCAGCGAAGCTTCATCTACAATCCGTTTACGACATAATTTTTGTTCCATTTTAATCCTACAGTTACGTTCTTGAATGTGGCGTTCAATCAATTATGCCACCTCTCAAAAATATTTCAACAGCTATAACTGTCAAAATCGCGAATAAATTTTTTAATTTCGACAGCTGTCAAAAAACCTTTTAACGGAATAATTTGAAATATCTCTAAAACCAACAATTTGAAAAATGAAGATTTTCGCATTAAAATTGTTTGAAAAAGACACTGATTTCTAGAACACTCTGTATAATGTATTTAAATCTACATCTGTTTATTGTCATCATAGGAGATGCTTCTAACGTTATGTTAAGTTTCATAATGTTACCGAATTTTTTCCTTACCAAAATAATGGCATTTACTTTCATTTATAGTTAATCCATTCTTCAAACACCAAATCTTTAAACAAGAGAAGCTATTTTTTTGCATTCTCCTCTAGATCGTGTATTTCAGTCCCTTTGATTAATAAAGAGGTGTCATCAGCATAATTAACGGTCAAAACTTTCTCCAGCAAGCTGTAAGCCATATCGTTCATATATATTATGAATAAAATTGGTCCAAGGATACTCCCTTCTGGCACTCCAGTTATTGTTCTTTGAAAACCAGTGAAAGGGGGACTCTGATTATAATGGTGGGCACTATAAATGCACTGGGAAACGCAATTCTGCCATTATTTGTGTTCTCAAGAAAATATTTTAAGAAAAACATGATAGCATTAACCCTGAACTCTCTGGGGGTGTTCTTCAGGGCTCTTTATTGGGACCAGAACTTTTCATTTTTTATACAAGCGACATTCCACACTCTCCAAACACCAGACTGATCATCTATGCGGATGATACCACCATCTAGTAACGACGCCTTGATTTGCAAGTCTCTCCAGCACTCGATCGATGATATCTGTGAATGAGCACGCATGTGGAGGCTCAGCGTAAATGCCTCTAAGTGTAAGGCTATTCCGTGTTTTGAGCGAGAGAGCAATCCACCCCTACTATCATTGTTATTGAAGATGAAAGTCTTGAGTGAAAACCCAGTATCAAATACCTGGGCCTGATGCTGTTGAACACCAAACTAATATTCAGGCAATATTTTACCTCGTTTACCGCGAAGCTCCTGCATACAAGAGGGAGTCGAGCCAAAATAAAGTCATGAAACTTTGAATCAAAAAAGCAACTGCAGGCAAGAGGGGGTGGAACCAAAATAAAGTCATGAAACTTTGAATCAAAAAAGCAACTGCAGCCAAGAGGGGGTGGAACCAAAATAAAGTCATGAAACTTTGAATCAAAAAAGCAACTGCAGGCAAGAGGGGGTGAAACCAAAATAAAGTCATGAAACTTTGAATCAGAAAAGCAATTGCAGTGATGAGGGGGTGCAATCAAAATAAAATCATGAAAGTTTGAATCAAAAAAGCAATTACAGCCAAGACGGGGTGGAACCAAAAAGAAGTCATGAAACGTCGAATCAAATCAGAAACTGCAGCCAGGAGGGGGTGGAACCAATAGAAAGTCATCAAAATTTGAAACTAAACACCAACTACAGCCTTTACAGAAATATAAAAAACTGCATAATCAGTAACAACTGTAGGTCTGAAGAATTCAACACGAGAGATGAACTGAGACAAGGAGGAGTAACGAGCCCAGTGCTGTTTACAGTATATATGGACGACATTACTAGGAATAATGACGAAAATAATAACAACTAGATGTGATGCCATTAGTATAATTTATAAAAACAAGACAACTAGTCTGGTGGGGACATCTAACCAGATTGCATCCAGAGACAATAGTGAAGCAAGTGTGGGAAGCGAAACCTATAGGTAAACGAAGTAGAGGACGACCGTAGGAACAGAGGGATGGGGTGTTAAGCAAGATAATACAAGACAAAGGGATGCAGCATAGATAACAACAAAAGATAAGAGGCTGCGGTGGAAATTTATGCATTCTGGTGAACCTTAACTTTAAAATTTAAAAGCTTTTGTATTTTTTTTTCCTTCTGTGAATAATTAAAAAGAAAAATTAAAAAATTTGACTTGTTAAAGCTATTAAAACTGTCAAAATATTTATCTTTATAAATTTGTAGCTTTCAGATGAAAGCATTATTTGAGACAAAACACCAAGCATTAATAAGAAAACCGACGCGGTCACAGATGTCAAAAATCACATTTCACATAATCGGCCTAGATGTCAACGAGATCATATGAAGAACTAAATATACATTATTATTATTATTATTAAGAAGTACTTAAACGTTTCTATCACGTCATTAATGAGTCAGTTGATTTTGACAGCTGTCAAAGCTGTCAAATATTAAATCCCTTTATATAATTGCAATTTCAGCAATAATCTGGGCATTCGAACTGCCAAAATTATAAAGAAATGGTTGCTTTTACTGTTTAGCAATGCTCAACACAAAGCTGGCATACTTTAACGGCTAAACTTTCAACAACTTAAAGCAAGAAGAATTTATTATCACCGTGATAATGCTTGTGTTGAATCTTTGACGTTTAATACTAATAATGATAGAGAAAGAAGAAATCGTAAAGACAAACCGAAGGGATACCGCAGGGATCTGTATTGGGTCCTGTTCTCTGAAATGCTTTGTACGCTAATGACCTGGCTCTCGCGGTGGGGGCTGGGAACGATTCTACATTAATGAAAAACACCAATATATGCTGTAATAGTCAAGAGACTATAATAGTCAAAAGTAAAAGAAAGAGGAACCATATCGTCTCTGTGTTGGAAGGGGTTGACGTACATCCTGTCAAGATTTTGTGCTACCTACGAGGAGGGGGCTTTTGGAGCGCATATCGTGGATGTGGCGAAATAGGCAGACTAAAAACTAGTCAACCCTAGCAGAATTATATCGAACATTAAAGGACTTAATAGTGGCAAAAATGAGCAGTTCTAAAAGGCACAAATCATAATTCTATGAGGGCTCCTGTATGACATCAGGCATTAACACCTCTGCGAGTAAATATCGTTTGCATACAGAACCGTGTCTTTGGCAGTGCTACAGGTCATTATACTAGAACTACACTAATAGACTTAACAGCTCAGGAGAGAACTTACACCTATGCTCATAGACAAAATGATCGGAAACTAACCGCGAGGTTAGCAATGTTAGACGTGCAAACCAAATTAAGTAAAAAAAAAAACATAAATGGATGGACAAACTGTAAACACAGTAGATAAGACAATGTTTTAATCCAGACATTAACAGAACATGGGTGCTTTCGGGCGTATGCGAAACGTTTCAAAAGGCGATGGGGCAAGGACATACCCTCCACTACCATCGACAAGATCGAATATATTATTAAGCTCCTGAAACCGGGCAAGGCACCTGGAAATGAGAAATGTATGTGCCAGTTTTGTATTATTTAATCTGTGACAATTACCAATGTCTTTAGACCTACGGTAAATAAATTATTATTATTATTATTATTATTATTATTAAATGACCCAATCACAAACTGAGCTATGAAAACTTACTACCAAATAACATATTGAACTCCATTCTGAGCCTGGATCATTTCCCATGTGTATAGTGGTTTCAACCCTTAAGCTAAACAAAGAACAAATTGCTCCTATAAAGCTGCAGAACCATATCATTTATCTCTTATCTTGCAAAACTGGTGGAGGCGACTATTTTGGCCAGATTGAAGGAAGAGTTGTTCAATAAATCAAATAATCCAGGACGAACAATTCGGATTTAGAGAGAACTATTCAACAGAATACGAACTACTTCGTCTCTAACAGAAGCTACCCGAGACGTTTTGGTGAGAAGGAAAACTTTAGGCGCGTCAGGCGTAAGCTCCTCGTGCACAAGATGCTTTCCAACGCCATCAACCCAATCTGGTGAGGCTCCTTTCTGATTCCGATTCCTTTTACAATCATTATATGTCGGACGTACCGAAAGCCGAAGAAGTTGAATTGGCAGTGTACGACATCACCCAACGAGAATCATCTTCGTCACAAACTCCAGCACTCTTACAGCTTTCGAAAATAATTTAGGCGTTAGATATGTCAAAATTGTAAAGAGATAATTGATTGTATAATACAGCAGCTATTTTAAGAGTAATAACCCTCAATGCTTTACAAAAACATTTTGAATTTCCTCTCTAGATCTCTTCGTGTAAAATTTAAACACTAAAAGCACTATTTCAGCCAAAAAAATATTTGTAAAAATTGTCACCTGTTAAAATATTCGAATAATTAGAGCTGCCAAAATTGCAAAGAAGAAAAATTATCCATCCTACTAAATGTCAAACTTGTAAATAGTTGCTTTTATAGGTTAGGAATATACAACTACATCTGTCAAAATTGGTTTTATTTTGACAGTTAGATATAAGTTAGAAATGATTTAAGAATCAGTTAAGTCGTAATTTGACATATTACATGTAATCTCAAGACTATACAAGAAGTTTTGAGATATTTTATTGGCGGCAGTCAATTATATTAAAAACACATTTCATTTATTTAATATTCTACCTTATAAATCCGCGATTTAAAGCAAACATTTCTCGGTATGAGATGAGAATACGTTTCATAAATCATTACCGTTTTGAGTTACGTAAAGATCCGTTTCAGGATCGACCCTCTTTTCCGCCATTCAAAAAGTCATTCACTTCAATCTCTCCCACCTATAACATTTTATTGGGGGAAGTTTCATAGCTTTCTCTGTATCGGAAATATTTCACGTTTTTTCACTCCCCTCTTCCAGGGAGGGAGTGAAAGATTTCGCTTTTAATTACAATCTCACAATTCCGATGGTGTGATATATGGCGAGGTCCAAATGATACGACGTAGTGGAGATATTAATTAAAATTCACGCGACGTGTTCGAACCGGCTAACAATTGCAAGAGGTTTTTAATCTGCGACGAGATATCAGCGATAATCCGAAAATAAATTGGATCCTTTTATTCGGGTTTTTATCCATTTTATTTGGTTATTACGAGCGTATCTTCATATCTTTTCGAATTTTTTTGTTCTGTTTTGATTGCGATCCTTTGAGGTTTTGCACGATTTTATCGCCGGTAAAAATTAATTGAATCAATATTATTCTCGAACGTTTTAAAAATAGAACAAAGCGTTAAGTTATATTTTATCTCTTGCAATTGTTGTTTCTAACTTCTTAAAGCATCTACCGTTGAAGGAGTTGCTGATTTTCGTAAACACCTCGGGGAACCTTCGAGTTATCAAACCAAACGGAATTGTTGAGTTTTCTGCATCGGGTGTTGCCTAACTCGATTTCCAGACTCACTTCGCAACAGCAATCGATAACAAGTTCAACGGGAAATTAAGTTTACTTTCGGAGTAGAGTAGTAGAACACTGTCGAGCTGTTGTAGTATATGTTGAGCTATATTGACGCTATCCTACAGTAACACCTTTTATCTAAATAAATATTCAGAACAAAAGGGATTTTCCGTGCCGACGCGTTCAGACGTTTCCGCGACAATGATTTTAAATCAAAATAACATTTCTCAGTAATTACTAACACAGACAAGGTGAATGGAAGTGTAAATTCTACAAAATAGAATTATTGTGGCAACACCTACGGGATTGGCTTTGTCTTTATTTTGGAATTGACACTCACGTATCAGTACAGTTTTAAATTAGGAGGTGAATGCATGTCTCGTTGGTTTGGCCGATTCCCTGGCGGTCGTGAGGACCCTATGAGAACGATTACCCAGCAGTGATGCCAAAAACCACTCGCAAGAAGAATACATTCAAAAAGTCGAGGAAGTCTGTCTGCAAGACTCTTCGAAGAGGAAACTGAGATACCGATAAGCGCAGTCTATAGAATTTTGATCGAAGATTTGGGCAAACAGAAGGTCTGTGTGCGCACTATGTCCCCATAAGGAATTCGCCAAGCATGTCAGCCATTGTAACTGGTGATGAAACGTGGTGTTTTTAATACGATCCAAAAACAAAACGTCAAAGTACGACATGGAAGTCACCAGAAGAGCCATGGTGTAACAGTTAAATATCATGAGAAGGAATGGGTTCTTCATATTTGCTGCGCACGCTGTGTTGTTACTCTGAGGGGCTAGTCAAATGGTAAGGACAGCGCTATGCCATTTACAAGAGCTATGATTTGGCGTGAACAAAGTCAAGTTTGCTACTTTTGCTGCACGAAAGCTTTTGGGTCCTCCAACAAAAATAAGAACAAGATTAGTTACTTTAGTGTGCGTCTTCTGTTACTCGTCCGGTACCTCATTCAGAAGTCCTGTCAGTACCAAGACTTATAGGTGTTTGTAGTGAAGGAAACATCCTAGTTCACCAACACGAAAAAAATCAGTGAAGGTGAAGGTTCATTGAAGTACGCTCCGACTATAGCCCTTACCACCGCTTTCTGTGTAATAAAAACATCATTAGTGCTTGCAGATGATCCCCAAAGTGGAATTCCATATCTCATACGAGATTCTACTTCCGCATAGTTGAGTATCTCTTGATAGCTTTGAACGTAGGTGACGAAAGTGGTACGATTTTGTTGATACTGTGCTTGCTAGTCTTTCACAATGTTCCTTCCACAATAGGTTTTCTTGCAAAGTTATTCCCAGAAACTTTGTCGACTCACATTGGGTAAGGATTTACCCATCAAGTTGCAGTGACATAGTACTAGATCCTCTGAGTCTTGTATGAAACACCAGATATTTTGTTTTCTCAAGACTTAGCGATAGCTTATTATTACTAAACCATTGTTGTAATATGCCGAGGATGTCGTTAGCCAGACTCTCCCTATCATCGTCAGTACCAACAAGAATTGATATGTCATCTGCGTACATGGTTACGTAAACCTCGGATAAGAATTGCGCTATATGATTTAAATACAAGTTAAACAGTACAGGACCCAGCACCGATCCCTGTGGATTTCCATGGTCTAGAGGGAGGCAGTGGGATACAGCCGTTCTAATGTCACCGCGTCCATTCTTAAATTTAATTTTTACAAACTGACTGCGGTCTTCCAGATACGATGCAAACCAACCTCGAATTCCATAACATTCCAGCTCAATTAGTTTGCAATGTTGTACACAATCAAACGCTTTCTGAAGATCGCAGAATTCTATTTATTATCTCATTATAAAATCCTATCAATGCCGTTGAAGTTGATCTGCTACCACGAAATCCGTGTTGAGATGCTGTCAAAATGTTAAATTTATCTAAAAAACGACTCAGTCTTTCCAACATACAGTATTTTAATATTTTTGAGATAGCCGATACAATCGCTACTGGCCTATAGTTATTGACGTCAGTTACGCTTCGTTTCTTGTAGATCGGAACCAGAGCAGACATTTTTAAAGCATTTTTGAAAACGTACATTAATATGATCACCCGCATCTTTTAGTATAACAGGAACAAGGTCATCCGTTCCAGAGAACCACTTGTTTTTTAATTTGGTAATCATGCTTACTAATTCAGCTGTAGTGAAGGGTAAAACTACTATAGACTTCGCATTAACGGGTATTTTGTTAATCTGATGGCTATCTGCCAAATTGGAGACCAAATTTCTAGGTGATGATTGAAAGTAGTTATTAAAAACATTAGCAACAGTATGTGGGTCCTGTACAACCGATGCATTGTATGCAAGGCATTTTGGTCATAGAGTTTTTACCATTGAAAACGACAATCAACAGCGATATTTATTGTCAAACTCTCAAAAAACTACACCAAGCCATTCGACAGGAACGAAGAGGTAGGTTGACGAAAGATTGTTGCATGACAATGCAAAACCGCACACCTCAAATCAGACGAACGCATGGCTTCAGAAATTCAATTTGGAACTTATTGTCCACCTATCCCATAGCTCAGACCTGACTCCTTCTAATTTTCATTTGTTTGGGCCATTGAAAGCTCATTTGTCGGATAAAAGGTTTGAAGACGAGTAAAGTAGTCTGTCTGTAATTCGCAATTGTACCTCGTACTTGATAAGGCTCTTAATAAGTGAAACCTGATAAAATATTTCTACCACTATACTGCACATCAAATTAAAATTGAAGATGAAGAATTTCGTTAAAGCAATAGATAAGGATGGTCGTGGACTCCGATACCTTCAACAAAAATTTGCCAATATATCAAATGCAAAACTTAAAGAGGGAATTTTTGTAATCGGAACCCCAAATTGAACGTCTACAATAAGATGCACAATTTGAAGAAATTTTAAATGACTTGGATGGAACATAATGCCTCGGCGACGTCAGCGATGAACACGGCGAAAGATTTCTGTTATCGAAAAAACCTTATGGCTGTTTATTGTTGGAGTTTGGTATCAGAAAGTACCATAGAATAGTAAGGCAGAAGATAAGTAAAAAGAATACTACCTATATTACATTAACTAGGAGTAGAAAGCTGTCATTTTTGTGTCGAGCCCAAACGTTTGCTGTCGAGGCACACAAAAAGCTTTTACTCCGACTCGATCTTGAGCTACACATTTAAATATAGCATGCATTGCTTAAAAGCAGATTTTATGCATCTGTCAAACAACTGTCAAAGTACTATGTTTAAACTTTTATTTCTTTATAGTAATATTGAATTATTAAAAAAATAATGTTGTATATTAACGCCACTATTACTCATTTAAGCGTCAATGGTGATAATCGTAGAAGTTGTTGCTTTGACACTATTTTCAGCATTTATATAGACACATCGAAAAAAATCATAATTAGAGTAGGCTATATGAATGGATCGTTACTTTAGCCACTTTCACATAATGACATTTATTCCTTGACATTTAATTTGAGGTTATAAACTTTGATTATAATAAAATGTTAAATAATAAATGTCATTATGTGGTAGTGGCTAAAGCAACGATCAAAAACATTTAAGTTGTGTCAACCCTGTTTTTAGTGATACTAGAACCAGCTGTCTGAGTTGTGATAGGCAAGTCATAGTTTGTTGAATTTAATAGGGCTTCCACCCTCCATGTCTTTTTAAACAAGTAATATCTCAACCATTATCCACAAGAAGTGTAGCTGAAGTACAAACGTCTAAGACAATGACCGATATACATATTGCAACGGACCTGGCAATTTTAGTCAAGTTTGTGGACTCTGGACGAAGAGCAGCATACTTTCTGTACATATTTATGTAACAGTCTCCGATTATAGTGAAAGAACGGGTATTATTTGTTTTGGTATTGGGTATATTAACTACAACTAAATCTCCTAAATGTCATCTATTTTCAAATGTAGGAG
Organism: Holotrichia oblita; assembly: GCA_023690525.1. Classification (NCBI taxonomy): domain Eukaryota; kingdom Metazoa; phylum Arthropoda; class Insecta; order Coleoptera; family Scarabaeidae; genus Holotrichia; species Holotrichia oblita. The sequence continues at coordinate 9,004,836 of CM043021.1, forward strand.
CTCATCGCAACGGCATGCACCAGTAATTCCAAAAATTAATACAACCTTAAAAGAATGTTTGGTGAACATTTTATATTACGTAGTCTTCAGGCTTTCACGGCCGCTGTTGATGGGTGCTCTTCGGTTCTCGGGTTCTCTGCCGTGTAGAAAGGTTGTGGACAAGATGATCGAAACGTCAAGTACCACAACCTTTCTACACGGCAGAAAACTCTAGAACCGAAGAGCAGCCATTTTATATTACGCATCGACATTTATATGTACTATATACCTTGGCAGCTAAATCTTCTCTGTTCGGTGCATTAAGTAAGAAATTATCAAATTATTCTTTGCACAGTATCTTGATTTATAACCCTCGCCTTGACGCTTTAAGAATGCTGTCAATTTGTTATATTTTCTAATACATATTTACATTGTACTTTAGCTTTAATTGAGCTTTTACCATTTACTGTAGAACTTCTCAAATTTTTTGACAAACTTGAAAAATAGGTATGCCAACAACCCGTTTTCGGTGTACCTAGTTGTTGACATACAGGGTTTCCACGGCCGAGTGGGACATAGGGAGAATACATGTAAAATCGGTTTTCGGTGAATATTATCTCCCTACTACTACTTCATCCAAATTTAAGTGCCGAATATTATAACTGGGTTAACAACGAACATTTCCACAATCATAGTACAAAGAAAGTCATTTTAATAAAGCCAAAAAAATTATTATTTTTAAACATATTGTACGTGAATTCCTAATAAGGCTTTTAACACGTAAGTTAGTGCTAGTGGCCGTGGCGCAGACGTTCACGCGACGCCTTAATAACGTAAGGCACAGATTGTTTGGAGTTCGAATCCGAGAAATGAATTTTATTTTTTATTTTTTTAAAATCTTGATTAATTTTTGTTGTTTATTTTGACAAATGATTCGTCGTTAGTAACAATTAAAAATCGAATATCATAATAGCACGTGATCATTTTTGTTATTGTAAAAATTGTTCATTATTTACCTTAATCCTCAAAAAATCGATTTTATAGTCTTCAAAATTTCTGATTTTTGTAGTGTTATTGAATTTGTAGCATTATTGTTGAAGATAAAAAATAAAAAATAAAACTAATCTGCCGGGATTCCAACCCTCAACAATCCGTGCATTTGCGTTATAAAGCCCTCGCGCGAATCATTGCGCCATGGACGCTTGCACTAACTCACGTATTAAAAGCCTTATTAGGAATTCACGAACAATAGATTTAAAAATAATAATTTTTTGGCTTTATTAAAATGACTTTCTTTGTACTATGATTGTGGAGATGTTCATTGTTAACCCAGTTATAATATGCGGCCCTTAATTTTGAATGAAGTAGTATTAGGGAGATAATATTCACCGAAAACCGATTTTATATGTATTCTCCCTATGTCCCACTTGGCCGTGGAAACCCTGTATTGTTCTCTGGTCCATTTCAGAAACTTTTCATACGCATTGTCATACACCTTACGTGATTTAGTCGGGATTAGTGTTGCAATAGATTGATTTGCGATTTCTACTATTTCTGGTGGCGTAGATTGAAGTTTTTCTTCACCCATTTTGCAAATATTTGACAATTATGAAATAATTGTTCAGTCACTGTAGAGTTGTATTTTTTGTGCCATTTTTGTACGTTTGTACCAAAGCCTGATGTGTCAGAATAAATTTGTTTTTATTGTTATTACTACAATACTATAAAAGAAAGCAAAGCTGTACATAGTTAGTAAAGAAAAAATTAAAATTTGTTGTTTAATATAATCAAAAAGCTTTAATGTACTATTTAGAAAATTTATTAGGATTTATTCCTACATGTTTCAGAAATAACTACGGCTAGGTATGCGCATAATGTTTGATGGTGATTCAACGTGTATATACATATATTATTAATCTTTAGTGAAGCTACATTTCACGTGCAGTTTATATTTAGAACTGCAATTGGGCTACGCGGTATATAACTTTACGGCTCCTAACCGTTTGTATATTATAACACATACTCAAGGCATATTGCATGGCATGTTTTGATTATTAGTTCAACGGTTCGGCTATCTCTGGATTCCCGAGAGGTGGTATTCCTTTGTTGTTGCCTGCTTTTGAACGTTTAATTATTGTGTGTGTGTGTACTGTATATACACCTCTGGTCGGTATCGCTACGAAAAACATTCCATTTTACCAAAGAAAAGATGTCGAAAATTGTTTCCTCGGATGTTTGAAATGTCTACGAAAGCAACGTACAGGAAGTAATACGATAAATATTTATTCGTTTACCGGTTAAAGAACAAGAAATGTACGAGTGAAAAAGTGGGAATTGTGGCAGTCCTCTCCCATCATATTTGACATCTTCTTTTTACCTATATAGTATGTTTTGCAAAACTTGACAGGTTAAATTTTGACAACTAAATTAAAGATAAGTTAATAAAATAGTTTCAATGAAATGTTTATTTTTCAAATAAACTCACGATACACGTGTTTCTTTTAAGAATCACAAATATGCAGACCTTCATGCTTTTATTTGCTTAAATTTCGTATAAATTGGCCAGTAATTTAATTTTATACAGAGTGTAACAGGACGAGCTTACGTTAGCCGTATCTTAGCAATTAAGCAAGTGCCATATTTGTAAATTTGCAGAGTTATTTTGGGCATGGGGACAAACTTTTAGAAAATATTAGTAAATATTTTCTATTTCCAGTTTCGCCGGAAGCAGAATCAACTTCATTTTTTTTAATGGATTACCCAATTTTTTTCAAACAATTGAATTCAGCAACAAATTTGGCGTATGGATTATTTATTTCGACTGGTGTAAACATTACCGTTTTATAGCTAACTTGATTTTTATGAAAATTTTATCAAATTGCATCGTAGTACTTAGTGACGTATTTCTTCGATATGCAGAAGCGTTGATGAATGATTATTGGAAGTTAGACAGCTACTAAGATGGGCTATTGAAAATTAATTTTACTTGTATGCAAATACTATACAGGATGTTAGTAATTACCGACCTAATATGTTAAATTTCAAACACTAATAACTTCGTAATTTTAAATGGAACACCCTGTATATTTTTATCGCAGACGGTAGAAAATTAAATTCTTCATCAAATGATATCACATTTCTCTATACCTAAAATGAATATTTTAGGAGCTATTTGCAAAATATGTGAATGTATTCAGAAACTTCGTGTGAGCGCTAAAGGTGGCTATGAAAATTCGTTACACTTTTAGCGTAATGTCTAATTTCCTAATGACAGTTTAATAGCGTGTTAATAAACTTCCTAGTATGTATATCACACAGTTCCTAATCTAGTATACGAAAATGTTACGTTTAGGATTAACAAATCAGTATTACCTGAATTTATTGATGATTTATGGAGAGTCCGGAAAAAATTTTAAGTGGAACATGTGCTTTATTTCGACAAAGGTATCCGGACAGGCCAATTCCATCTAAAGATGTAGTGCGACGGTTAGTTGAAAATTGTTTAGAACATGGACAGTTTAGGCCAAAATTTAATAAAAAACAAAAATTGATGACGAAGTAGTTGAAATTGGTGCTATGGATTTTTCTATACCAACCCCACTGCATCTCTTCGAGTAGCAGCGACAACTTTGGAAATTTCAACAATGTCCATTCAAAGAGTACTAAAAAGACATAAATGGAGACCATTTTCATACCAGCAGGTACACCAGTTACATCCGCAGGATTTCTTAAATAGGATCAACTTTTGTGAATTCCACCATAGCTTGTCAGGACGACGAAAATTTTACGAAGAAAATCACTTGGACTGACGAAGCTAAATTTACCAAAAATGGCCTCTTTAATAAACATAACAGTCATTTTTGGGTATCCGAAAATCCCCATGTAACTAGAGGAAGGGGATATCAGGAAAGTTGGCAATTTAATGTTTTTTGTATTATAAAAAATAATCGCATACTTTGTCTACATTTTTATAACGAAAATTTAAATGGGGAAAGGTATTTAGATATATTGGGCAATATTGTGGAAGAAGAGGACTTGATACACTGCCTATTATCGAATCAAATACTGCTTGGTATCAAATGGATGGTGCACCGGCTCACAGAACAAGAGATGTACACTTATTCTTGGAGAGGTTATTTGACAGAAAGTTTATTGCAAATGCAGGTCCATACTTGTGGCCTCCACGTTCACCAGACTTGACCCCTATGGATTTTTTCCTTTGGGGCTATGTTAAGGACAAAGTTTACAGTACTCCGGTGGCAACTGCAGAGGAAACAAAAGAAAGAATACAAGGAGCACTAAATTCATTAACAGAAGCGCAAATACAAAAGGGCACTAGTAGTCAAGTCCTAAAACAAATTAATAAATGTTTGGAACTGAATGGGGCTAATTTTGAACAAAATTTGAGTTAATTTATTGCTTTTTAATACCTTATTTATTCATTCTTAACATAGTTTTCTTTAATGTTATCTTGGTTACGAACTTTTACTATTCTGTTTCTTCTTTACTCGAAAAATATATTTCTTTTTTATTTCTTTATTAACATGCTATCCAACTGTCATTAGAAAATTAGACATTACGCTAAAACTGTGACAAATTTTCAAAGCCACCTTTAGCGCTCACACGAAGTTTCTGAATACATTCACATAATTTGCGAATAGCTTCTAAAATATTCATTTTAGGTATAGAGAAATGTGATATCATTTGATGAAGAATTTAATTTTCTACCGTCTGCGATAAAAATATACAGGGTGTTCCATTTAAAATTACGAAGTTATTAGTGTTTGAAATTTAACATATTAGGTCGGTAATTACTAACATCCTGTATAGTATTTGCACACAAGTAAAATTAATTTTCAATAGCCCATCTTAGTAGCTGTCTAACTTCCAATAATCATTCATCAACGCTTCTGCATATCGAAGAAATACGTCACTAAGTACTACGATGCAATTTGATAAAATTTTCATAAAAATCAAGTTAGCTATAAAACGGTAATGTTTACACCAGTCGAAATAAATGATCCATACGCCAAATTTGTTGCTGAATTCAATTGTTTGAAAAAAAATTGGGTAATCCATTTAAAAAAATGAAGTTCATTCTGCTTCCGGCGAAACCGGAAATAGAAAATATGTACTAATATTTTCTAAAAGTTTGCCCCCATGCCCAAAATAACTGCAAATTTACAAATATGGAACTTGCTTAGTTACTGAGATACAGCTAACGTAAGCTCGTCCTGTTACACCCTGTATTAACTACGTTTATTGCCGAAATAATCATCAAAATTCGGTTGTTGGATTTAATATTGTTTTAGCAAAGCTAGAAAATCATTTTATAGTTTTACGGAAGTTTGATTCAAACTAAATAATTGAACATAATTTTTGGTAAATTGAGATTTAAAAAATAATCTTGCAAGTATAGAATGTCTGTATCTGTGTCGTTCAGAAATCAAAGTTGCGAAAATTTTTAAATTAAAACGTAATTAGCGCACGACAAAAATAAAGCACCGTCCAAGTTTTATTGCTCTATCCCCGGATGAAGTGTTGCTAAATTATTTCTAAATTAAGCCCTGAAGTTTTGCGGGTGAAATTTTAAATTGCCGCTGTGCCATGGAGTTTTAAAAATAATGAAAACTGAATTAGAAGATGTTGAGGGCACTTCTAATGGGAATATTTTAGTTAGTATAGTAACAAGTGGTTGTAGCTTGTGGAAATAATTGAAGGAGATGTCGTTTCATCCCAAAAACTTTCGACAAATTTAAAGGATCGCTGACGAGATCGGATAGATCGAAACCACGTGGTCCGCTTGATCTTTTTTCATTGCATTCGACGACTTCAAACAGAAATATAATCGTTTCTCGACCACATTGTATCAACGAAACATCCAGAATTAGAAAAAAAAAACTAAACTCGAGGATATCCATAAAACTCTGCCTACAGTTTCCATAAAATACAATCGGAGAAAACTTCTTTTTTTTTTTTTTTTACGTCGACAGCAATAAATTTGACCGGCGGCGGTTGTTTTGTTTTAAAATCGCACTGAATCATCGAAAACACACCGTTCAAGACCTTCGGCTCGGACCGAAACTGCCTGTGCGCGTCGAGTTATATTTAAAAGTAATACGATAATAATAATCCCGGTATTCGAGTGTGTGTATTCAACGAATACGCCAACATAATACGGATGTTTTTCCGATCGTTAGCACACACACACACACACACATACATACACATTAAAAAAAAAACTAGGAGCACATACGAAGAGCGCGAAACAAAAACTCCGAACCGAAATATCGCGTTGAATATTTCAGTAAGTCTGCCGTGGAAAGGTGACAACATAGTTGACAATCGAAATTATAAAACGACGACCCATTTCAAAGACCTACACCAACCCACGCATGCTTTAAATTTTGTAGTAGATATTATTAAACCTACCGGCGGAAGTCGAAATTAAAAATGACGTTGACAGGTTTGACAGGTTACATTAAAAATGCGATAATTATCAAAATGAAGGTCGTGCGGTGTATGTAAGTACTATGTCAAAACAGATAAAACTAGAACAAAAAAAAATCGTCGAGAAAGAACCGGGTTACGTCCAGTATTGATTTAACCGTTAAGCTTTTCATAAATAACAGAGCGGAGGATGTAGTCTCTTTTTATATTATTGTAACATAAATTATGCACGGTAGCCGGCTTTCATATTTCGTCGTATTCACATGGAAGCAGGATGAACGATGTATATTGGACGATATTTTATTCAGCCAGAAGCGGACGGGCTATAAACTAGATTATGCCTGCAGAATTGCTTGAACAGGAGGCGCTAAGCAAACTCGTTTATGTAGTAAGGTATTTAGTGTTTTCCTCGTATGGTATGCATTCATTTTACTCAATATCATTTCGAGGAATTCTTCAACCTGTATTGTATATCTGCAAAACTGGACTAATCCCAACTTCATTCCATCTAGTGGACAAGGTCGGAAGTAGCACTGCCAGCTGTCAAATAATCTCAATCGGTAACAGCAGATACCGATCTAGCTTGGATAATTAGTGGATTGTCAGTCCGATAGATGTCTCGAACTGCTAAGCACTCTAGTGGTGATTCCATTTATATACTATGAGCACCTATTACATGCATTTTTAGGTTTATATATTGTGGCGAAGCTGGGCGCCTTAAAATCTCCAACCAATACAAGTGTTATTGCGTATCAAGCAAAAATAAAGCAAATGCTTCAAGAAAGATTTCGTAGTCATCAAGGTCTAAAGCAGGGGATGGATTGCCTTCAACACTCTTTAGTCTGGTATTCCAGTATGTCGTAAGAGACATGGAAATGATAAGATCGAATCTTCTGACCAACGAAACAAAACAGTTTGGCAGCCTACGCAGACGACGTCAATATCTTTAAGAAGAACTAGGAAAGATGCAATTGAAACGTATGAAAGATCTTGAAATCGGTGGGATTAAACATTAACATGGAAAAACCTAATCATCCTCCAATCAAGGTCAAGCACTGGCGCATTCATACAGTCGGAAGAGATAAATCAGATTGTGTATCTAGAGGCAAAAATATCCAGGAATTGTAAGCACGAGGCTTAAGGCTTCCATAATTGTAATAGGCATGACACGACAGGTCATGGTTAGAATGGGAGAAGGGAGGATACCGAAAAAGTTGCTTCATAAAAGGATTCAAGAAGCAAGGCCAAGAAACGACAAAGAACTTCTCAGAACGAGAAGCTGGAAAAGGGTAGCGAAAGATAAAGAGGCTAAGAGGAGGATCTTAAAGGAGGCTAAGATCCGATGTCGTGGGCTGTGGAGCTATAGGAGAGAGAGAGAGGGATTGATATATGAACGAGCAAAATTCTGCTTGTTCTGCTGCTTCTTCCCATCGTCCTGAGAACAAGGGCGGCAAAGAACTGCTTTGAACTAGAAGCTGGAAAAGGGTAATTCCCTCCTCAATTTGATACTGAAAATTACTCACCAGCACAATTATTTCTAAAAACATTCGGCCACAGCACTTTAGAGCTTATTGTTATATGACAGTGGAAGAGCTAAAAGCTTTTCTAGGTATACTAGTTATTATGGGCTTTCACAGATTGCAGTATTCGACTATATTGGTCTACTGAGCAAAATTTTCATGTTAGTAGTATTTCAAGAGTAATGTCTTTGAAAAGATTTTTACAAATCTTACGTTTTCTTCAAATTAATGACAACTCAAAAGTGCCTAAAAGAGGAGAGAAAAATTTTGATAAACTTTATAGAGTAAGACCCATTATCGACAATATGAATAATAACTTCAAGGAACTATATCAGGCATCTAGATTTCTTAGTGTGGACGAAAGTATGGTAGGTTATAAGGGTAGATCAGCACTAAAATCATATATATGCTCATGAAACCTACTAAGAGAGGTTTTAAGGTATGGGTACTGTGTTGTTCGACAACTGGATACATGATTTCTATTCAAGTTTATGAAGGAAAATCAAAAGACACAATTCCAAGCAAGCACAAGCACAATTCCATTGTTAACAACTCTTCTAAACAAAAGCAGTTTTGCTTGCGGTACATTTAGAAGCAACAGAAAGTTTTTTGCTGCAGATCTGTTGAAACCAGAAAAACAAATGAAAACTGCCGACTATGATTTTGCTCAAGCTAATGACATATCTGTTGTAAAATGGCGTGAGAATAGGAAAAAGTATGTTATTTTTGTCAGCAATATGGACAGACTCGATGACATTGTTTTTATCAAGAGAACAAACAGCAAAGGAGATAAGGAAGGTATCGAGTGTCCTCGAGTGGTCAAAGACTATAATTCCTTTATGGGAGGAAATGATGGATCAAACTATTCTATTATTTACCGAATAAACCGAATTACATACCTGATAGTGCAAGAGCTATTTCTGAGAGGAAGTCTCTAAAAGGATCTACTTTTCGAAAACTTAATGATGCTATGATCAAGTGGTTCTTACAGAAAAGATCGGAAGGAATTCCAATATCAAGATCTATGTGTGCTAGCCAAACCCAAAAGTTTCACGAACAGTTGAAAATTAAAGGAAACTTCTCTGCATCTTCCGGTTGGCTACACAGATTTAAAAAAATGTCATGGAATAAGATAATTAGCTGTTCAAGGGGAGAAACCAAGTGCCGATGATGTAGCTATGGTCTAGTCCACCAGGTTAGCTTTACGTATTTTTGTACTGTTTTTTTTATAAATTTTTAATTGTTTAATTAGGTTTTAAGGTAAGCAAAGACCGTTTAACAGTGCTATGCTGTGCTAATGCATCAGGAACCCATAAGTTTAGGTTGGCTGTCATTGGAAAATCAAAAAATCCTTTTAAAAATTTAAAAACACTGCCAGTTGATTATTATAATCAAAAGAGTGCTTGGATGGATCGAGCGATTTTTAAAAAGTGGTTTTTCGAGAAATTTATACAAGTTAAAACTTTTCCACTCAAGGCTGTACTGTTACTGGATAATGCTCCATCACATCCTGATGCAGAGCAACTAAAGTCAGCAGATGGGAACATATTTTCCTCCGAATGTGATATCTATTGCGCAGCCAATAGACCAAGGTGTTATAGAGACCATGAAAAGGCTTTATAGGAAAAACCTTATGCTTCAATTGTTCGGACAAAGTGACCTCATGGGATTTTGGAAACGTATGAATGTGAAAGAAGCAATTTATGCTGTAGCTCGCGCTTGGAGTAAAGTTAAGCATTTTATAAAATAATGAAGATACAGCAGATGAAGAAGGTACTGAAGATGATAATCGCTTAAATGAAGGTGAGTTATCAATCGAACACATAGCATCTATAGCCTTACAAATCGAAGACTTGGAAGAAATAGACGTCGAAAAAATAAATGAATGGATAGAATATGATCACCAAGAAAAAGGGTATCAGATTATGGATTAAGATTATCTAAGGCAGACCTCTGAAGAAAGTTCTGACAAAAGTAGTGATGACGATGAAAATAATTTCGTCATCAAAACAAGCCATCTAGAAGCAGGAGATGCAGTAAATATACTTATCAATTATTTTGAAGAACAGTATATTATTCATGTACGAGGGAGCGTTTTTATATTCGCGGAATGGGGGATAAGGGGTGGAAATAAAAAAACCAAATTATTTTTCTTTTTCAATATATTCACCTGCAAGACGGATACATTTTTCACATCTTTCAATTAATTTATTTATACCCTCATAAAAAAATTATTTCTCTTTATCTGCAAAATACGCCGAAACTGCCTCCTTGACTTCATCATCGGCAGTAAATTTTTTACCCCGCAGCTCTTTCTTCATTTTCGGAAACAGGTAATAATCACTCTGGGCCAGGTCTGGGCTGTAGGGTGGGTGATTCACAATTTCGAAGCCCACCTTATGCAGGGCAGCTAACGCAACGCGGCTCTTGGTGGTGGACGGGCGCGTTGTCGTGCAAAAGCAGCACACCTTTCGTCAATTTTCCCCGTCTTTTCTCTTCAATGGCTTCTTTTAGTCGCTCTAATACTGAAGCGTAATATTCTCCGGTTATAGAAACACCTTTATCTTTATAATCAATCAACAATATTCCTTCCGAGTCCCAAAATACCGTTGCCATGAGTTTCCCAGCTGATTGTGACACTTTAAATTTCTTGGGAGGTGCTGTGCCCTTTTTATGTCACTGCATGGAGTCTTGTTTGGACTCAGGTTCATAATGATGAACCCAAGTTTCGTCTCCAGTAACAATTCGACTCAATACATCGTCCTTGTCTTCATTACAGAGGTCCAAATATGCACGCAAACACTCTACGCGCTGTTGTTTTTGCGGCGGCGTAAGCATTCTCGGCACCCATCTTGCGCTGACTTTAGACATGCCGAGATGATCGTGTAGGATTTTAAAAATTGTTGTATCGGATACTCCAACCATTTCTGCGAGTTGTTTTTCTTTAGTCGAGCATCTTCGAGTAGGTACAATTTTTTCAACTGGAACTTGGATAAGTGCTGGCGTAGTCACCTCAATGGTCCTGCCCGGCCTCGGGTCGTCTTCAAGGGATTCCCTTCCTTGTTTAAATAAACTATGCCACTTGTACACCATGGTTTTTCCTGGACAAGAGTCGCCGTAAACCAATGACATCTCATTCATTATGGTCGCGACTGATTTTCCTTGCCTAGTAAGGAACTTTATAACGGCACGATATTCGATTTTTTCCATATTTCACTTTTCACTCCTGATTATGTTACTTGGTTGACGATAGCTCAAAGACTAACTGTCTAATGACGATGATCCACTTCTCTTTCCTAGGGTTGGGTTTTTCTACCCTTAAGCCCTGTAGCCTGTGGGTGGGTCCATCATGACCCTTTTGATTATTTTAGAATGGACAGGGATTGTATCTCCCTGTTTGCTGCTCGTAGGGGTGATCTGCAGATGTAGTTGGGTCTCTAGTCGTTCGCAATGCCAAGCACTCTTTTGATTCTTACTTTAGGTGGGGGCGGTCCGGGTCAAGCCTGGACAGACGCTCAATCAGCGGGTTTTCGGAAGATGAAGCCCTGTCTAGCGTTTTGTTCGATAACGTGGTCAGGAAGTCCTTGATGGAGGGGACGTTAAGATATGTGCGCAACTGCACATTCCTGACAACCAGGGCGCTACTGCAATCATTCTTAGTATTTTGTTTTATAGGACTTCGAGCCTATCGAGGTGAGTTCTTGCCAAACTGGACCAGGACAAAGCTCCATATGTAATAACGGGCCGCAGAAAAGATGTATAAAGTAGAACCTTATATTTTAGCGACATCGTGCTTTTCCTACAAAGAAGAGGCAGCAATGCGGAACGAGCAGCCAAGAACTTATCAACAGTGCTTTTAACGTGCTGGTTGAATGTAAGGCGTTGGTCCAAAGTGACGCCCAGGTGCACAACCGACTGACTCCAGGGTAAACGGAATTCGCCAACGAAGATGTTCTCATGCGGTAATCGTAATTTTTAGTAAATCGAATGGCGACACATTTGCTCTCGTTTAATTTCATTCTCCACCTGGAAACTGTCTAATCACAATGAAACTTCGTATTTATACTAATTATGAGTCGCTGCACAGGCCACGCCTCCAATGCGCCTAATCACCCCCTACAACCCGCTCATTCCGCGAATATAAAAACCCTCCCTCGTACTTCAACTTTACTGTACTTCAAAATTATAAGAAGCAGAATTTACGAAGCCCAAGAACAAAAAAAATTACTGATTTTTTTAAGTGATTCTCTTCACTTTACTATATAGTTCATATAATATATATGTAGTACATATTACATA